>LMYD01000449.1:0-11158 GCA_001630595.1 Pseudogymnoascus sp. BL308 | reverse complement strand
GGAGCGGCAAACCTTTGACTTGGAGGTGGTGAGTGCTGGGCACACTGGGCAAGTTGTCGAAAGCCTCATCGCGCCCCTTCACAGTGTGAGCCGCAGCGCCCTTGGCCTTGCGGGTGCGCTGAGTCTTCTTCTTTGCGCCCTCCGAGCGAGTCTGTGCTGGGGTAGCAGGGACAGAGCCCTCAGCGACGCCCTTTGAGCCGTCGGCCGGGCTCGACGGCTTGGAGGAGGAGTAGCGGCGTTGTAGGGGCCGGCACGAGAGGCTCTGCGTCGACACGGCTCGCGGGACCGAGGTGGCGAGGGAGGCAGCGATGGGAGATGGCTGAGCAGCAAAAGCTGCCCGCCGCACGGAAGAGGTAAACATGGCTCTTCCTGCTCGTGGTGGCTGGGGGAGTCGTGGTTGTTGAGGTTGGAGGTGGTTGACAGTTCCATCTCCGAAGTCTTGCTCTGTGTCTAGCCGCCGAAGCGCAAAAGCTCTTGGCGGGTCACGTGAGCGTCAGCATGTTGCGGCGGTAAAAATTGTGGGTACGAACTTATTGAGTAATAAATTGTATGTATTGCTTACTATGTACTCTACTTCTGGGATTTACCGATATTCCGTACGGAGATCACGTGAGATCATGTGACTATTACAACAGAACTGTAGTTGGCTCGAGACCGGCGCTCTTGTCGCTGTGATCGACAATTTATCTACGAAGTATGGAATTCTCAGTATAAGAAATGTTAGAAGTGGAATTTATATCGTCGAATTCCAGTTAAATCACGACGCGACTCCGATTACATAATAATGAAGAGGGGACCGTTTTCTGGGTTGTCGGGCAGCCATGATCTTGCTGACTGGTGTATACAAGCTGGCTGAGAGTCACCAACATGTCTTTTCTCTAGCCACATGAACCGGCCGGGCAAATTATAGTTATTCCTGTTCCTTAATGATCGGAATATAGGAATATACTTTATAGTTTGTACCTAGCATAGAGCTGCTGTGCTTCATGCTTCTGTGCCGTAAATCTGCCATTATGGGGAAGAAGTGCCGCTCTGGGGTAACGATGGGCGATTGGTGGAATTGCCAGAATCGCTGGATGTGGCGTTTTCAAGCCTACAAACACTGCATGTATAGTTTCATCCTCACTTTTACTCTCCAGTTCAACTTATACAACTAACACAACTGATATTAATATTACAGCATGCAGAGCGGGGAAATGACACGGCCTGTAATATATTGTTATGCTCTTCCCACCGCCAGTAAGATGCACCCCTTCTTGTCCCCGATCCAAGTGTTTCGCACCCAGTCCCTCCGACCAGTCCTTCCGAGTATGTGCCCTCTATCGCGCGGACCTTTTAATATATTTCAGACTGCCAACTCCCCCACCGGACTTTGCATCTCTGCCATCGACCATAATTGCTGTTTCCACGAATGGTACTATGACGCTTTCTTTGCGTTTGCTATTGTTCCGTGCTCATTTAGACTTCCTATAAAGCACAAGGTAGGACCATCTCCCTTTTTCGTTAGGTCTCAGTATCATCCCATTACCTTCTTGCCATCTAGCCGCCATGTTTAAGCCGCTCGTCCTCGTCTCTTCGCTCCTAGCCGTCTTCGGCCAGTCAGTCAGCGCATACTCTGAGCCTGGAGCCTGCTCTGGTGCGTGCTGGGCTCATGACCCCACCGTCATCCAACGCGCAAGTGATGGGCTCTACTTCAAATTCAACACCGGCAGCGGAATGGAGATTGTCACCGCGAGCTCTCTCGCCGGCCCATGGACCATCAAGGGCTCTGTCCTCCCCGGAGGCACCAGCATCACCAATGCCGGCCAGACCTCCGACCTCTGGGCTCCCGACGTCCACAAGGTCGGCGACATCTACCACCTCTACTACTCCGTCAGCACCTTCGGCAGCCAGAACTCAGCCATCGGCCTAGCGACCAGCTCGACTATGGACGCCGGAAGCTGGACCGACAAGGGCGCCATTGGCGTCTCCAGCACGTCTGCCAAGCCCTACAACGCCATCGACCCCAACCTGCTCCAGGTTGGGACCAGCTACGTCCTGACTTTCGGCAGCTTCTGGGGTGACATCTACCAGGTGGCTATGAACTCCGCGGCTACCAAGACGGCTGGCACGGCCGCGTACCAGATCGAGTACAGCCCGGCCGGTAACCACCCTTGTGAAGGAGCATTCGTCTTCTACAACGACGGATACTACTACCTCACATGGAGCCAGGGAATCTGCTGCGGATACGACACCAGCAAGCCTGCGGCTGGAGAGGAGTACAAGATCATGGTGTGCAGGAGCTCGAGCGCTACTGGCGGCTTTGTCGACCAGAATGGCGCGGACTGCACGACTGGAGGAGGCAGCGTGTTGCTGGAGTCGCACGGAACGGTATACGGGCCTGGTGGACAGTGAGTTTTCTCTTCTTTCCGCGCTCTCAGGGTGTCATAGCTAACAATTGCAGGGGTGTCTTCACCGATTCGAGCTTGGGCCTTGTGCTATACTACCACTACGCGAACACCAACGTCGGTCTCGGCGATGGCGCATACCTCTTTGGCTGGAACAAGCTCAACTGGAGCAACGGGTGGCCATCCGTATAAGGGGTTGTCGTCTCGCGTGGGAGAGATTCTCGTATCATATTTTAAATCGCTCCATACCTCTGGTGTGGCGGCTATTGATGCCAATAGTCAAGCGTATGTACATATTTTTAACTTTACGATCGTCTCACGCTTATCCAAGCGAGTCCATGATCTTCATAGAAGAGAGCATGCATATATACATGGGCATTCGTATCACGAAGATCACTTTTCAGATGCACATCCCAAGTTTAAAGTCGTAGAGATGTACTTATTCTATAATTGTAATCATAGGCCCAGCCCACAACCTCATTCGCCCACACCGCCATGCACCGATGCCGCCCCAGCCTCCCAAAACTCTACAGCGGCAAACCACAAATCCTCGCATGAATAACATCCCTCAGTAGAACGAAAACAACCAGCCGCTGTACAGCAAACGCGCTGGGTCTCTGGCGAGTTTGATCTCGGAAACAAAGCCTCTAAGAATAAATCAGCAATCTGCTCTCCTTCACAAAATACCCACACACACTCACCGCCGCCCCATCCCCCGCCATTAAACCCTCCCCAAACTCTCCCTCGCCACTTCTCCCGTCCCAATCGCCTTCCCCCAACCCTTCACCATCGCCACCTCCTCACACCCCGGACAATCCCCATACCGGAACTGCACATCCTCAAGCACAGACTCGAAATCGCACCGCACTTTGCTCCTCTGGATCTCCTCGCTCGTCAGCTCCTTGGTCTGCGGGTGCTGCTCTAGGCGCATGCGCGCTTCGCATTTGAGGGTTGGGCGCGGGACTTCGCAGGAGCAGCCGCTGTAGCTGATGCAGCTGCGGTAGCACATTGTGGTGGTTTGGCTGCGGTGGGTGGTGTTGTGTTGTGAGGTGCCTTGGTGAGGGGGATGGTGGTGTTGTTTGGTCCTTGTGAAGCGGTTTGTTTGGTTTTGAGGTTTGTTTGGTGGAAAGAAAGGGCAGGAGCGATGGAGGAGTGAGATGTGTTCTTTCCACTTTGTAAGATATGTTGGGACGGTTATTGAGGGAAGGAGCGATCACAGGTTCTTTCCACTTTATAAGCGCCTTGTGGTTGTTCAGGGAGGAACGATTCACTCGGCGCCTAGGGGATTTATTCTCAGGGTTTGTTTATCCTGTGGTTGGGTATATATATGGTGGTGTTATTAAGCTATTAAATAAAAGTCAGACATTTGTTCTAAATTTATCGCTGCAGATGTCTCACATTGGGATCACTTCTTCATAAATCCGTTTTGGTTAGTCGATCTGTCTCTTATCACATTTTTATGAATATCATTATCATATCAGCCAGCCACCAAGCACGCGCACCGAAACACAAAATGGCACATTTTAAAAATTCAACGATCTCACTGTAGGATTTTCATACAACCACACCCTCTCTCAAACCATTACCCACTGCTCCGCAATCTCCTTACACCTCGCACACACTCCCTTCCCCGGAATCTCCAAAGGCTCATCCGCATCCTCAATCAGACACCAAGCTTCCAGTTCATAGTCCTCATCTACCAACCCATGCGGTACGGCGCTACCGTGGTGTTTACGCCAGGAGCAGTATTTTTTGCCTACGAGGTGGGAGCAGCCGCACTCGTAGATTTGGACTATGGGACGACACATTGTGGGTAGGTGGCTGTTTTATTTATGTCGAGGTGGATCTATTTATGGTTATGCTCTTTGTTGATGAATAATGTTGGTAAAACTAAAAACGAAAATGGATATTTTTTTAATTTTATATTTTTTAATTATTATTCACTGGGATTTAAATCAAACTCAGATACACGTCAGTACATGATTCCCCTCCTTAATCCAAGGTATTTGGTGTTTCAAAAGTGAAGCGTACTATGGCGGAATCACAGTCTTAAACAAGATGTCCTGGTTCATTCACCTCAGAATCCACATTAACTTTCCACATCCCATTCCATAAAAAAACCTTAGAAACCAACGCCCAGCAATTATATTCATACAATTACCGCAAATTCTATAAGTGAATCCCCACTTGCTACCCCGGCATCCATTATCATCCCTCTAGCCCACCACACTGGAGGCACTTCCCATCAAGCATCTTAGTTACATCTCCCTTCTCTGAATCAGCCCTGCACCCATTCCCCCAAGTCCTTCTCTCCGCCGCCGAACTGTCCTCGCTGTATTGAGAGCTTGTCTTGGCCCAGCTGCATTGCTGCATCTCCCTGGAAGCCATGCAGCCGCAGCTGTAGAAGTGTGTGGTGAAGCGACACATTGCGGCCTAGCGAATAGGACGAGTGAATTTGTGTTGATTATTTTGTGTGAAATGAAGCTAACATTGTTATGTTAAAATTATTGATTAGTATATTGATGGTATTACATACCTTTATCACGAGCTTTGATCGACGAGGACAGGAGAGTTTCTGGGGTTGCACACTGGGAGTTGTACACTGAGAAGCTATCATGAAGTTCCTTCAGCAGCATTGATTTGATATTCTATATGATTCCCATTATTTTATTATGCACATTCAATCCAACCCTCCACAGAGAATTAATTGTACGACTAGGTGAGAATGCTCCATGCAGGAATCCGAACATCCGGGAATAAGCTCTCGCACCCCTACCGTATTTGTGATAAATCTTACCGTTTATTTGATGGCACCATATCCCGATTGTCAGCACGATATGGCGTACGGGTTTGGGATTCGGCGTGGGAAGTCGCAGATAAGAAGATTATGGTAACCCTCCGGAGACCTCGAAAAGGTAACGACGAGAATTGAAAGGGGTGAGGCTTAATTAATAATTAATGCCGCCAATTGCAAAATGAGACATCATGTGTATTACAACTTGGCTCGCAACATGGGTATCACGCGGCACTTGGCATCGATGGACGAGAGAGACGAGATATATATCTTAATAGGAACTACGAACAGAACCACTCGATTTAAGAATCACTTCCAAGCACTCCCCAACCCAACTCATCATACACACACACAAACACGCGCCAAGCACACCCATCACCCACCGCTCACTTCCCCCCAGTAGTTGGGAACCCCATAAAGATCTTAAAGTAATCATAAATCATCCACTGCAGCCCCGTCAGCGTGCCAATCATGACAATCCTAACCGGCAGCCCATTCCACAGTCCCCTGAACCCAATCTCGCTATAGATGCGCGCCGTGGCCGCACCCGCAGCCTCGCCGGGCTGCTTGTTCGCGTTGAGCTTCGACACCATGACGTCGGCCGGGTGCGAGATGATGGCGCAGAGGATACCGGCGAGGTAGCCGCCGGTGAAGGAGACGCCGGTCTGGGCGGCTTTGCCGTAGTCGGATTTCTTGCCCGGGAGGTAGCCGTAGATTGCCTCGACGATGGTTTCGAAGGAGGCGAACTTCATCATGGTGTATCTGGGGGGTGTTAGTGCGGAGTTTGGAAAGAGTGGGGTGGGGTGGGCGCGGGAGGTGGATCTTACGGGATCTGGCGGCCCCAGAGTGGGTATAGGCCCTTGTAGAGCCCGCCGTAACCTTCCTTGGCTGTGATGATGCTCAGGCCATTGAAGGTTCCGGTGGCGAATGGCGGCATGGTGGTTTGCATCCTGACCTTGATGGCTTCGAAGGGGCAGAGGGCGATATCAGCAAGGAACTCTGCTGAGGCGGACGCGGCGAGGTACACGGCTGTCTTGTACTTGACGGCCGCCTCTGGGCCAACAACATCGCTGTATGTCTTCTTGAAGTACTCGTATCCACCGTACTTGAACATTCCCTGTGCAGAGTATCCAAAGAACGTCGGGCTCCATCCGGTGTAAATGCCGCGGAACCCCTCAGCGCGGGCAATCTTGCCCCAGGCCTGGAAGTTACCCGTGTAGAGCTTCGAGTCGACCTGGCGACGACACTTTACGAGATCAAGGGGCGTGATAAAGGTGTGCGTCAGGCCGCAGGCAAGCAGCCCACCAAAGGAGCAGGCGGCATAGTATTTCCCAGAGTAAAGCTGGATATGGCCTGTCTTCTCCTGCGCTTTAGCGCTGGCCTTTTCAAACTCCCGCGCGGCCTCGTCGCTGAGAGCTTTGGCCTTGCCTTTGGCATCGTCGATTGTTGACCAGGTCGGAAAGAGCTCAGCGCGCGCTTCCAATGGAGTGCGTGTTGGCTGGGCGGGTGCATCGGCTTTAAGAGCTGGCGATTGGAACACGCTGTTGAGCGCGTCCGATGTTGGAAAGAGAGACGGCATTGCGATTTATAGCTGATTCAATGGTTAGAATCTTCAATTATCGTCCCAATTGCATGTAGTAGACGAAAAGAGAACCGGTTTCATGCTCACTTTCTAGGACAGCTCTATCCGATAAGACCGTGATAGCTTCTGAGAGCGATTGGCGACGTCAGCGACTTTGGCGACGACGGTATGGGATTCACAGCAATCAATGGGCTACAGTACCAGCCCAGTAACATGCACTCTGAGGCTCTAAAATGTATGAACAGGAAATTGGGAGGAGAGATAAACCGGTTGGTTCAGCATGAGACGTGATGGATGCGGAGTTAAGGTGAGTAGTGTGGTATCGTGCATAGCTTACGTCATGACGTAGTCGACGAATCGGAATCGGGTAACCTGGCGGCGTCAACACAGGTACACCGGCTCGTTTTATGTATGATTGTCCCTTCTATACTCTATATATTTGAATATATCTTAGGTGTGTCCATGGGATAACCAGAGCAAAGTCGAGTTATTTCTGAGCTGCCGTTATGAGATATCAGGAAAGGAGGAACAGCGGCTTCATATGGCGGTGAGCCGCGCTTTGTGTAGATGACTCCTTGCAGAGGCATACCTGCGCTTTCCTTCAACGAGACCCCATAGGGTTGGCTCCAGCGATGGATGAGATGGTGATTATATGAGAAAGTGAAATATTTCGAACGACGAGGAATCCGTGAAAAGGATGTATGAGGAACGTAGGGAATGCCGTTCTCTGTTGCACCTACCTGGACACTGGACACTATTGATCGACTTCTCCTGCAATCATTGAAAACCCAATTTGAAATTCGGAGCTTATAGAGTCATTGCCATGAAGCTTCGTCTTATAGTTCTCATGGTCCATGAAGAGCTTCTACACTCGTAGAGCTCGATATACGGAATACCCGCCAAGATCTGGGGCATTGGTAGAAAAAGCAAATAAATGAAACCGCATTCGATGCTTTACCTACGATGCCGTCGCATTTGGAGAAATTCGAGAAGATCTCGAATTCGTTGTCTTGTCTCGTCTTGATTTCAAATAATATTTATATATTAATAAATAGACCGCGTCTGGGCTTTCAAGTTTTTCGCCTAAAGAAGCGAGAACCGTCAAACTAAAGCAGGGACCATCCCATCCCATCATCGAACTGCTGCCCCGCCTCGAAACAATAAGCCCAAAAAAGCCCCAAAAACCTCACAAAACCAATGCCCGGAGCAGTGACCGCACACACAATGGCTACAGCTAACCACACCGAGGCGGCCTCGTCCGAGTTCCACTCCAAATGGTCCGACAAGTACCGCGGCGTGAGTACCCTCCCCAAAGCCCCCCACGCCGACACCCTCTAACAGACCCCCCAGGCCACAGTCGAGGACCTCGACCCTCCCTCCGCCCTCTCCTGCAACCCCTCCGACCCGATCTCCTACGCGCTCCTCACGGCCTTCGAGCGGGACTACACGCACCTTACCGTGGTGTCGCAGGACACGCGGGCGCTGCTGGGGTACCTGAGTATACCGCGGCTGCGCGAGCTGATCCAGCAGGGGACGGTCAAGGACACGGACCCGGTGTCGGCGGCGATGATCAAGTTCCGGAGGAAGGCGAATACGTACAAGGTCATTACGATGGACACGCCGCTGGAGGAGCTGGAGACGTTCTTCATGCGCGGGAGCGATGGGCAGACGCCCCAGGACTTTGCGGTCGTGACAGATCTGAGTCGCAGGTTTGTGCTTGGGGTTGCGACGGTCCATGACTTGGAGGAGTTTGCGAGGAGGAGACCGGCTTGAGGATATACATACCATGGGAGGGGTTGAAGGCTCCTTGGCGGAGCACGGCGTTTTTTGCTGGCCTTTGTTCTCAACTTCGCATTTCGATGGGGAGAGGGACACCAGCGGCGATTCTCAGACCATGGCCGTCGTGGGCATTCTGTTCCTTGGCGGCTCTTTGTTCTTTCTGTTTTGACTTGGAGGATCAAGGTGGAAGCAGCACTGGGTATTATTGTGCACCTACCGTTAGTGTTTCTCAACAAACACGTAATTGAGACGATTGACGCCCATGGTGACCGCGGAGAAGCATTTGGTAGTAGGGAGGAGGACAGCTGGCTGATATTGGCACTGGGGTAGACAAAGTCAAGAGAGTCTTGGAACTCTCATTTATTCGGGGGATATCGGGGGTTTTGATATTTAGCCTCGACGGAGTTGTTGGTACAGGCGTTGTTATCAGCCAGCAAAACAATGATCAGCTTCTTCTTACCTTATGAGATTCTATGCAATGGCGCACGCCAATCGCTGATACACCGCCGTGCCATCGGGTTGAGAATCGATAGTCTAACTTGCAGTCTAGTTTGCAGTCTAACTTGCCAACCACCGTCCTGTGCCTGGCTGGATGACACGTTCTGAAGTGCATGCTGCTGCACTGGACATATGCATGTTTCTCCGCAATATACATTCCTTCCCTGCGTTCTTACCATGTGTCGGCAATGTCTTACTGTGAATGGATAAATGGACTTCCAGCATGCCTTGGGAGGATATATTCTGGTAGAGCGGCATCGGATTGACATGGCTGGCAGTCGCGACCAGACGGCGGAACAGACACCATGGTACGGGCCACCCATGCCCCCATCCCCCCCCCACTAAACAAGCCAAAAACCACCCAATTAACTCACCCCTGCCATTTCCTTATCGCCCTATCTCCAAAAATGGTAAATGGGCGGAAAGATAAAGATAAGGGGATAAACAGACGACTCACAGCTCTCCCAGCTGCCCACATAGCCATTATTCAGACTGTTGACTTGCGCTTTTACTCCTTGTCGCTACGATTAATCCCTTATACTCCTACCCTTAAGTTCCTCATTAGGTCTCTTGGTACTCTCTCTGCACCCTCATCCCAGTCCGCGCTTGCCTCATCTGTTCGCAAGGCTCTCGCACGGGAAGTCTCGTCATACAGCCTTGCTCTCTTCCTTCTCTCTCCCTCAGGTCCTCCGTCCTTTCTCTTCTTCTCTCAAGTTTATTTCTCTATTCTCCTCATACCCAGCGGCAGTCACAGAAGAGACAAAGCAAGAGACAAAAGTAAAAGCGAAGACAAGACAAGAGCGCATACAACCCCCATCTCCATCCCCACAATGTCGGAGCGCAAGTCCATCGAGANCAGGAGCCGGCAACATTGGCGCCGATGACACCCCGTACGCCCCTCCCCCCCCATTCCCCATCCCTCACTAACACCCCCCCCAGCTACGCGGACGGCGAAATCGTGCGCGAAGGCCTAGCAGGCGACCACGGCGACGGGGCCTACAGCTCCGGGCGCGGCGGCGTAGCCAACATCGGCTCCCCCGGTCTCGCGCCCGCAAAGCGCAACGACAAGGAGGTTATCCCGCCCCAGGCGCTGCGGGACGAGGAGGACACGAATCACCATGTTGGGCGCGGGGGGCAGGGGAATGTGCATGTGGCGAAGGACCGGGGGAAGCCGCATCCGACGGGGCTGGCGGATAAGTTGAAGGCGAAGCTTTTTGGGAAGAAGGCTTAGGTGGTGGGAGGGGATTGTGAGGGGAGTGCTGGGGTTTGGAGAGGCTAGTGAGTGAGGTATGAGGGAGTTTGATTTACGCATCGGATGTTATTGTTATTGGAGTGCAGCAAATGGGAGATATCAGCAGATTCGTGTTTGATTTTAGTCTACCAATATTATTATGATGCATACTTTGTGAGCTGATGGGCTAGGCCTTGAAATTATAGTGGCATCATGCTATACTCTACCGCGTGCAATTGTCCAAAACGCACACCTTCCAAACCAATATAAATAAAAGAGCTCCTTCCGATATTTATCCTAGAACCAATATATAACCGCAACAATAGCTAGCAGAATGTCCTCCCGCCTTCAACCGTCTCGTCCAAAAGCGGACGAAGCTTATTATGACGACGACCACCACTATGACGACAACGATTACAGCGACGAGCGAACAACCCCCAAAGCAAGATCGCGCCTCACCTGCGGATGTTTCTGTCTCGAGCTCTGGAACTGGTGGGTAGACATTGTGAACATAATACTCGACGCCATCATTACCATTGTGATATTGTGGTTTTGGTGGAATTTCGTGTGGACCGGAAATTTCGACTTGTCAGTATTCAATTAATTCGCTTTAACTTAATACACGAGCTAACACTGGATAATACAGCCTCGCCGATACACTCTACATTGCAGCCGATTATACTCGGGAGATCTCGTCGGGTGAGTATATTTTGAGTTTGTGCCCCATCTACCCCGCCATCGCGCTAACCCCAAGCTACAGCTCTATTCCACTGAGCTCCTCCACCCCTCCAACCTTAATCCATCCACCATAAACCCATCAATCAACCATGACTCTCCAACCACAACCTCCAACCCCCCTGCCCTGGTCCCAGTCCGACTTCGACTTC
>LMYD01000045.1:0-150338 GCA_001630595.1 Pseudogymnoascus sp. BL308 | reverse complement strand
CCCTCCCCCACACCACCACCTCTCTTCCGCTTCCCACCCCTCCCCCCCTCCCCACCACCCCGTTGAAGCGGCCTCCCTCGCAACGTCCCGCCCTCGATCTGCCGACGGAGTCGCGTGTAGCGCATTCGGGCGGCGGGGGGTTTGAGGTGTGTGGCGGCGCCGACGGCGGAGAAGTCGATCTGGGAATTTAGCTATGAGTAAGATCGGGCAGGTGGGTATCTTACGTTCTTGTAGTCGGAGTTTTGGAGGCAGATGTAGAGGAAGTGGAGGTTTTCGTCGAGTTGGATTTTGGAGGGCATGACCGAATAACCAGGTTGATAGAGAATGTACAGAGGTCGGTGGTGGGTATGATATTATTGAGATAGCCAGCAGGATTAGTTCGTGTGGGAATAGTAATTTATTGAGTTATGATTTATTGAGCCATGGGTGAAGTTATATCAATATAATAATTTTGAAGGCATTATAAAAATGGGAATTTCATATTTGATTGTTAGCAAACAATATTCAACAAACATATTCTCCAAACACCAGTTCATTCTATAATATACAATGAATATAATCCCACCTCCTTACACACATATTAACAAACTGTATTCTAACAATCTCGTGAACCTTTGTTCTGTATATCCATCACTCTCATCCCATCACAAACCATACTTCCGCCAACAGCCACACCACCAACAATAGCAACATCCCAACCTTCCAGAACGCCCCTCCCTTAACCCACCAACCCTTCTCGAACTTCTCCCGCCCGTTTGAACCCGCCTCAAACACCAACCAACAAACTCCGCAATAGAGTGTTTTCCCCAAAAGAATCCATAGTCCCATATTCCACCTTACCTGTCCTCCAACCCTCGCTTCACCGCTCCACCCCACCTCTCAACAAGGTATATATTCCCGCACCCCTCCCGCGCCGCCGTTTAATCCCTCCCCTGTCCCCTCCCCATCCCTACCCCTCCAACCCCACCCCAGCCCGCCCCACGCCAAACCCGCCAATCTCCCTCCCCTCACCAACGCCACGTCCCCACATCCCCTCCCGCCATTCCCTCGGCGCGCCCGTCAAATCGCCTTTTTTCGGAGTTAGTACGTCGAGACTGACATGGATGCGCTGGGATACTGCTGGGATAGAACTGTGGTACGTGGGTGGGAGCAGGGGAGGGAGGGACGGGGCGCTGCCGTCGTGCTTCCGTGGGTGTGTGTGGGCAGGGAGGGTGCTTGTGCTGTGCTGTGCTGTGCTGTGCTGTGGGAGGGATGTACGTATGGTACGGGGATGGTATGGTATGGTATGGTATGCGAGGGGAGAGACGGGGATGGGGAGGGGAGGAAATGGGGAGGGGAGGAAATGGGGAGGGCCAGTTACGTGCGTCGCCGCGGCGCTGGGTCGGGTCTTTCAGAGCTGCTTGGTGTCCGGTATGTAGCTGGTAAGTTTGGGATGGGAGGGTCGGTTGGGTAATTGGGAGGGCGAAGTGCATGTGTTGGGTGTTCGAGCGTGCAGCACTCGTGCGGCGTTAGAGTACAGTAGTAGCCTCGCCTCTACAGTACTGTACAGTACAATATCGCACCACGACACCCTTCCTGCCGTCGTCGACACAAGTTAGCACCAACGCCACAAACGTCCCACCAACCTCAAAATAAGTTAGCCCCTCCCACTCCCTCTCTCGATCTCGACGCCTGTGTGGTGACACAAACGAGATCCCCACCCGCATCTGGCGCAACCACATCTCCACCATCCCCCTTCCGTCTACAAACGTCTCGACGTGGTTAAACTGCAGAAGCGCCAACGAACGCCACCTTTTCTCTCGTGGCTTCGTGAGCTGTTGATCGGCCTGCTAGTGGGGGGAGGGTGAGACATGACTGTATGCCGTGCCGAGGTCTGGGAGGAGGTGAGTGGTGGACTGGGGAGAGTCTGCCTAGTCCGCCTACAGCCTGACTGCCTTGGACCTCCTGCACTCTGCGCGCTGCGACTCTACTTACTCCCCTCTAGCCCGTACGAACGTGGTGTACAGTAAGTAGCCTGCCAGCCGCTGACTTGGTCAAGGGCGGTGCAGTATTATCAATCACACCTTCCCCCCTTCTCCCAAGACGCGATCACCCCCGCCCCACTCGCCCGCCCGCCCCACGAGGAGGGACCCACGAGAAGAGGGACGAGCCGCGCAACGTGGGCGTGCGTTGCGTGTTTTGTGCATGTGCGGTCCGAGGGCGCGGGCGAGAGCGGGCGAGTGCGGTGAGGTGAGGTGAGGTGATGGTCCTGTGGAGTTGGGTTGAGTTGGCGCTGACGGGGAGGTAGCGGCGTGGTGGTGAAACGGTAGAGGGTGTGCGTGGGGGTGGATGGCGGGAAGTGGGAGGGATAGGGGATTGGGAGGAGTGGGATTGGGGATTGGGATTGGGATGGGAGGGGAGGATGTGGAGAGTGCGTACTGCTCGCTCGGGATGCGTGCTGGGTGCTTGATCTCAGAAAGGAGTGTGCTCCAACGGCTCCTCCTCGGCATTCACCAGGATCTGCCCGTCTACCGTTGGAATACCCTGCCCAACCTACCCCTTAAGGTGGAAGTTTGGTTCAAGTACGGGCGCCGCCCTTGGTTCACATCTATTTTATCGCGATGGCCGCGGCTACGAGGTGTATTATCCTCTCCTGATCTGTCCCTGTCCTGGCCGGCTCGCCCGGGATTAGCACGTCCAGCGTTGAGGGTTACGGGTGTCTCCACTTGGGATTCCAGTGGTACGAACGAGGTGGAGCGGGAGGGGAGTGTCAGATTGGGGGTTACCACTTCTTTTGGGGATCGAAATAGCATTAGGGAGAGGGTGAAGATCTCAGGAGAGGGTGAAGAGCCCGGAGGAGTGGTTTGCCTCCCGGGGTTTTCCCGGCTGATGGTTGGGTTTATGGGGTTCTGGGGTTGGGATTACCCCTTCTTTTCGGATCAAAATAGCATCTCGAGAGAGCATGAAGGACGCGAGTCAGTGGTCTGCTCGCCAGTTTGCTCGGGACTTCGTAGAGGTTTGTGGATTTCTCTATTGTCCTCCTATCTTTGCCTCTTGCCCGGAGCTGCTAGGTCATGATTTTTGCAGTTTACATCTCTCTATTGTCCTATCTTCCGAATCTCATATTACACGCTTCGCTCTGTCTATAATACACGAAGGTAGCCTCACGCTCTACTTGCGCTGGGCCAGTCCTCCACGATCCCCTCTACACCGAAAGCTGCCCTTCCTACATCACAAAGTGAAGATAGTAGGCACAGCCATATAAAAACATCCCCAACACCAGACAACAAAGCCGCCCCCTTTACAATCCCTTCTCTAAACCCAGACGCTACCCTTCCATATCACCATGCGAAGACAGCAACGCCATACAATAAAAACCCCCCCATATACCATAGAAAATGCACTCCCCACCGCGTAACAGAAGTGACCATAACCGCAGTCGGATATCATAGACAAAAAACAAAACAAATAACAAACGCGCCATCCCCATCTCACATACACCGCCCATCTTCACAGTAAACGCCGTAGCCAACCCCATAAACAGTGCATATGTCTATACTCCGTCTCGAAAATATAGACCGCAGCACTCATTCGATCCTCAGCTTCTTGATCGAGCCCACAGCTGCAATAGCAGCCTTGCGCTTCGCCCTCCCCGTCCCCGTCAGGGAAGCTTCGTCGACCTCCATCCTAACCGGCGTCGACATGGCAGACTTGCGCTTCGACCTCCCTGTCGCCGTCACGACAGGCTCGTCATCAACGTCCATCGTAACCGGCGTCGCAACACCCGGCGTCTCAATCGTCGTCCCATCGCTCAAGCTCCCAGCGCGACTCGCCGGGCTGGCCACCGCTACCACGACCGCCTTCTCCTCCGCCACAGCCGCCGCCGCAACCGCGCGCTCATAATCGCGATCGATATCCGCCGCCAACGCCTCCACGATGCGCATGTCCTCAGGCGACTCAGCAAAGTGCTCCGTGCACTTGTGGCACTGGACGTAGAAGGCGTTTGGCTGCTCAAAGTAGCCCAGCAGTTCGTACTCCTTGGTGTTGTCGCCAATCAGCGACGTCTTCTCGAAGTCGAGGCAGTCTTCGCAGAAGGCGCGCTCGCACCAGCGGCAGCGGTAGAGCATTCCGCCGGCGTCGGTCGTCTTCTGGTCGCAGTCCGCGCACTGGTGCTGCGGGCAGTTGAATTGCCAGCCTTTGGTCTTGGATTGGAATTCGCGGTTCAGACAGCCGAAGTGGAAGGCGCGGGGGCAGATGTTGCAGAGGCTGAGGTTGCCGCCGTCCAGGCACACTTGGCAGTGCGACTGGGCTGTAATGGGAGCCTTCTTTGCGCGTTTCGGCTCGGCGAGGCGGGCGTCCTTGCCAGAGTAGGTGGGGACGGCTTCCCAGTCTTTGCAGTCCATCGACTCCTTGCTGATTGCAAATCCGTCGACCATTACAGTGGTGTTCTTGCCAATGCGGCGATCTGCGCGGTTGAACTCATCTGCAATATCGCGGTAGCTTGAGGTTGCTTTGCCGTTGCCAGCAGCTCTCGCCAGCTTCTTGCCTTCAAAGACGTGGGCTTCGACTCTCTCCATCTCGCCCAGCCACTTCGCCTCCTCCTCTTCATCAACCTTTGCATCAGGGAGCGTGTCCTTCTTTACATTGATGTCCGCAGGCTGATCTTTACACTTTTCAACCGTCGTCGCCCAATCCCAGCTCATCATCTCATTGACATCGATTTCAGGACGTGAAATAGCTGAAGTTCCTCGTCGAACAAGAGACATCAACTGTCCCGTGCTGAGTTGAGGCATCTCATCCTCCACGTTATCAGCCACGCGACCTCCAGGCCCCTTTTTGGATTTGCCGGCTTTCGTGTGGATATCCTGTAAGGACTCCGTGACCTTTGCTGACAAGTATAGCTTCTTCTGGATACGACCCAACATCTGTTCTTCGACAGTTCCCTGGCTAACAAGTTTATAAATCGTTACAGGTTTCGTCTGGCCAATTCGATGCGCGCGTGCTTCGGCTTGCACTGTGATTTGCGGGTTCCAATCCTGGTCGAGGAAGATAACTTCCGTCGCAGACGTCAAGTTAATGCCCAGACCACCAGCCCTAGTTGAGATCAACATCACACGGCTTTCTGAAGCCGAGTCATTGAAGAGGCGGATGGCGAGGTTTCGGCGAGCTCTGCTGGTACTACCATCAAGTCGTGCAACTCGGAATTCGGATCCGTTTCCACCACGGATTGCCAAGAAGTCTTCGACAAGATCCAACATCCTAGTAAAACCAGAAAATATCAAGATCTTCTTCTTTTGCTTGATAACCAATTCTTTAACCAACTTCTCCAAGACGATAAACTTTCCAGAAGCGAGAATGAGATGGTCACCCAGTACGCTGTCCGTAGGCTCGGCATTTTGAATTTGATACGGGTGGTTGCACACTTTACGAAGCTGCATCAACAGGTTCATCAATTTGCGCCACGAAGAGCTCTTGTCTTTGCTGTCGGTGGCTTCCGCCTCTTCTTTTCGCAGTGTCTCTTGGAGAATTGCCCGACTTTCCTTCCATTCGTCGCTGCCCACAAGCATATCATCCTCGAGGGTTTTCAACGCAGCATCCTGCTCTGCAGTCAAGATATTTGCTGCTTCACCATCATCTTTCATAGCTGCCTGTTCTTTGCTTTTGGCATCCTTGAAAAGATCGTCAAGAAGACCTTGATCGGCCCTTGTGATGAGTCTAGTGTACCAGAATCGCTGCATTGGGCTCAAGGGTACGAATAGAACCACTTCGGTCTTGGGTGGTAGGTTGAGATTGACGCCGTTCGAGGCTTTCATACGGCGAAGCATTATCAACTCCAATAGATTCCGGGATGCGTCAAGAACATCATTCTTTACTTGGCCTTTGGACAGATTGAATGATTCGGCGAAGAGTTCGCTCGTTTTCGCTATGAAAATCTCTGGGTATAGCCAATGAAGTAGCGCCCACAACTCCGCGAGGTTGTTCTGGACAGGTGTTCCCGTCAGAATCAATCTATATTCCGCTTGCAAGCCCTGTAAGGCTTTGGAAATAAGACTGAGGTCATTCCTGTATACAAGTTAGTGATTGCACAATTGAATGGATTAAAGTGTTTGTACTTGATTTTATGACCCTCATCCAGAACGACGTATCGCCATACGAAAGCCCGTTTGAACCAGCCCTGTTCCTTCTGATAAGACTCGTAAGTTGCCACCACAACGTCAACCCCTGGTTCTTCCTCATGATCAGAAGCCGAGTCAATGTCGATTATTGGTTTCCCAGACGCAGTACGGCGACCCTTCAGCTTGTTCTTTTGCCTCGTAGTTAGGTTTCCGTAGAAGTCAATCTCTCCAGAGGCGATCTTCTTGACGCGGTCACGTTCCTTTGCAGGGCCGTGGAAGCGGATAACCTTCAACCCCGGAGTCCATTTTCGGGATTCGGCCATCCAGGAGCTGAGGACAGATAATGGACAGATCACAAGGAACGGGCGAATTTGGCCTCTCTTGGGCTCGTTTTCCTTGAGGTACTGGATCAACGATAGGGTTTGGAGAGTCTTACCAAGACCCATCTCGTCTCCGAGGATGCCAGACAAGCCGTTTCGGTGCAGGTATACTAAAAACGAGAGCCCTGACAGCTGGTATGACTTCATGGTTGCCTTTACACCCCGTGGTTGGGTCTTGAGCTCTTCGTAAGGAACGCTGCCATCTTTCTTGGTTTGCTCGTCTGTAGTAGATTCTTTCTCCGCATCCACTAGCTTCTTGATATAATTGTGTTCGGTTGGAAGCAAAGGCAGGAAGTAGTCCTTCTTCTCGACAAAAAAGCGTCGTCGTTTTGCAGCGGTAGTGTTCTCAATCTCCTGTCGAACAGCAACTCGATCGGTAACTGGGGGTTTGAAGGCCTTTACGTTGGCATTTTCGCCGTTGAAGTCGACAACGGCATTCTTGCTCGGCTTCTATGAATTTGTCAGCACGGATTTCAAAGGTGCTTCCTGATGAACTTACGTTTTGCCTCGATACCGATGTTGTCGCTCGTAATGGCCTCCGCCTCTGCGCCTTTGGAGTATATTGGATTATTTCATCATTGTCCAGGTTGATAACCCCGTCGTCGACAAGATCTATGACGACTGCCTGACCAGAAGGTAGCTCAGGTCGCTGAGGGCCATTGGAGCCACGAGATACTGCTGGTGAAACAGGCAGTCTTGGGCGCACGGGATGCCCTGGTGTGCTTGGACTTGCGATCATCTTGTGTTGGGTATGACTCGGTGAGAATTTGGCCAGGAGGCTCGCTGCTGTGTTTTTGCGAAATAAAGGAGTCGCTGACCCTGGGGTCACTTGCGAGTCCATGGCTGACAGCGCCGCTCCTAATGAGCTATCCTATCTGTCGGATGTGATGTGTCTATAATTGCCGTTTTCAGCCAAGCAATTCCCAAGGTATGCGCCGGATTTGGATGATGCGAAGAGTGAATGTGGTCGCAGTTGGCGACGAATGGGGGCAAGGCGAATGAATGAAAGAACAAAGAGCGACGATTTGATTGATGGATGCAATGCCGAAGAAAGTTATTGTGGTTTGCGCGCAAGAAGGCAAAGGAATTTGTTGTCGGATATACCTCTCCCAAAGGCTGGAGCGAAGAAAGCAAGTCTCTCAGCCTGGTTACCGTGAAAGGCAATTAATTGGTAAACTGGAGAGGGATCCAGGTACGCGTGGGGTGGGTGGTGGATACGCGTAAGGCGGTTTAGGCCCACGCGCCGTTCGTGTAAAGCGAAAAAATAAAGTTCGCTGCACGGACTTTCCAGCCTTCGGACAATAGTATGGCCGAAGGGTATAAGGGTAGCTTTGGGATCTCGACCGATAGGTAGGGTATCGTAGCTCAGGTGCGGTAGATTCAGTGCAACAGGCCTATTCCGCGTGAACAAAACATCAATCCAACGTGCCACGAAACAAATTCACTTCTTACCTCGCCCAGCTAGGTCCTGAAGGTTTAGGTATTCGTAGGAGCCATAATATTCAGGCTCTAAGGTACTTAGGTACATGGAAACTATGACATGGCCCGCTTCACTACAGTAAGCGTCGCTAGGTCTGATGGCCGCTCAGAATACCTTCAGAATGGCAGCCTGGTTCCGAATGAGCCGCCACGAAAAGATGAGACGCCAGGGCCAGATGGCTCTATTGATTTCTATCTAAAGCTCCAGGAAAACGACCCTACTGCCCTCGACTGGAAGAGAAAGCTGGGTGGCATGCTTATGAGGGATATTGGGGGGCCCGAACAAGCAGGCATGTCCCTGATACTACTACTTGGAAATGCTATTTCTAACGATACCCAGGAACGAACTTTATCCTCGCTGAGCTGCCCAAAGACTATTTTCTTTGGCAACATCGCCGCGTGAAGGCCAAGAATGGCAAGGCTAACGCCGACTCCGCCAGGCAGGACACTTATCTTTATGGCCACCCGAACGGGAAGGGCAGGTTTAGGAGCGCCCAGGAGTTCTACCCGCATCTTTTATGGCTCGCCTGTGATCAGGAGAATGACTCCTTCCACAACTGCTCCTGCAAGTACTGTTTCTCGGATAGGATGGCAGGGACTGAGGCGATCACCAAATCGGCCCAACCCGAAGCCCTCACCAAACCACTTGACGGCAGCACAGAGCTACCCAAGGCAGCATTGCCCACTCCTTTAGCCAAAAAGGCAGCAATCAAACCGGAGCCAGCAATCAAAACTGAGCCCCGGGCCACCCAGATTCTCAACACTAAAACCCAAGAACAGCTATTTGACAGTAACCCAGCCAACGACTTTATCTATCGCCCTGGGGAAATCGTCTGGTTCAGCAAGAGGACGAGTGCGTGGGGTCTGTCGGTGGTACTGAAGAGGGACTTGAAGAATAACGAGCGCCGGTACCTTTTGCAGCCGTTGTCGCATCCTACTAGCCACCCAGTTGCTGTTGTGAGGAATCGTGATTTAATTAGGCCGTGGCTTGCGTGGAGTGTTCCGCTTCCAACTATTGTTCAACTCCGCGAGCTTACCTACGACCAAGTCCCGTGGGCTAGGGTTGTGGCTGGCGAATTCGGCAAGGGTGATCCAGAAGTGGATGGCAGTATTTTGGCCGCAAAGGCGATCAACGAGAGCTACTCATTATTCGACAAGGTTGATTTGCCCACAGCTCCAGGGGAGGTGCATTATAAAGGAATGTTCCTTGGTGGTGAGAAGATTTGGGTTGGCGAGCCTGTCAGGTTGATGGGCAGGACCAAAGATGAAATCGTCATTTTGGTCGTCAACCAGATGATTGAGAGGACCGTGGACACATCGAGTGCCGTCACAATCGTTGGAGATGTCTACAAGTTCATCGAGATGCCGATGCCAGTCGAATACCATGACCGGCAGAACTGGCCCGTCAACGAAGACCTTCCTGTACGCGTGAATGCTGATCTAAGCTTCCGCAATCAGGCCTCGGCTGATGCAGGTAGCAATACCTGGTGTGAATGGCGACTCCTCGAGCCAATGGCGAGAAAGGGGTTGAACGACATTAAAGGCCGTTGGTATGAAACCGAACTCCTTCTTCCAACTCTACGGGGCAAGGCTACTTTCGATCTGGATGTGCAGACCGGCAAAGTTTCGGATGCGAGCTTATTTATGAATTCGAGAGGGGAAGTTCTTGGCTCTCGCCCTGGAATACGGAAGAGAAATCGGCTGGCTACTTTAGGAGGAGCAGTTCCAGCTGATACCAAGATCAGCCGTGGGTTGGATGGGCCACCAGAAGACATTATTATACCAGATCAGGTTCAATAATAGGGCGGTCTTCGAAAACTCCATCAATATGGAGTCTGAAGGCTGGTCTGGAAGTTTGGAAAACGGGAGGCGGGGAGTGGTTTAAAGAAAGGTGGCTGTGGATCGAGTGGATATCTTTACTGCGAGAGGAAGTCCGATATAATCTAACTATGGCGTTTGCATTCTGCTATCACAAATATTCAGGGGGTCACCGGGCAGCGGGTTAGGGCGATTCAGGGCAAGGCGGGCGGGAAAAAATGTCTCGGTTCGGCCCTCGCTAGAGTCATATTTCAGAAAATTTAAAAAATATACTTAAATCAATCAACTGCTTTGTCACACTTTCTGTCGATGGCAGGCGAATTAACAAACTGTGCGCCGTTTATATAAAATAAACTTTGAGTTCTGAATAGCAAAAGGTTATTTATACCCATCACGCCATCAGTGGCGCATGAGGGCAAAAGGAAAGCTCCCTGCCCGGTTCGAACGAGCGACCTGAAGATCTGCAATCTCCCGCTCTACCACTGAGCTAAAGGAGCCTATTTCATAACAGAGGATGTATATACCACATTGAGTACCTCTATGAGATCCACCTAGGGCACAAAAAAATATGGGTAAGCCTGGCTTGAGTGGTGCCAGGGGAGCGAACTGTGTGGAGTGCGAGCCAGTACGAGCCACCTTGCTAAAAAGGTGGGGGAATGCGGGGAAGAGAAAGAGGCAAGGCGAGGAGGGGCAAGAGAGTCAGGTACGACAGGAGGACGGCTGCGGGACTGCTGGAACAGCCAATACTCTATCTGGCCATTCATTAAACTGTCACAAATGGCAAAATGACAACTGGCAAAAGGATAGCTCCCTGCCCGGTTCGAACGAGCGACCTGAAGATCTGCAATCTCCCGCTCTACCACTGAGCTAAAGGAGCTTGGTGTTGCAATGTTGATGGTATGAGGACTCATCAGGTAAGATGCCGTTGTGTATCGCATGACTGTTCTTCTATATTGACACCGCTCTAGGACGAGTGTAAACAGCTTTTACTTTACGTGTTAGTTAGTTACGATGTGAAGATCTGAAGCTGGGCCAGTATAAAAAGCAATAGTTATCTGTATTTTTTTCAGCCTGATCTTACAATTAACATGATTGTGCTAGCAACCCCCTTACCCTTCATTAAATGCATGATGGTTGACAGGAGCCTGAAGTATCGATTATAGGGTGCACAGTATAGCATGGTACTTCGTGGAATACTGTGCTGTATTGTCAGCACACACAGCTCTATCCACCAAGCTCCGTGGCGCTAAGATTAGATAACCAAGAAGGCAGCACCACAGGCGCGACTTGCGACCCCGCGGTTACCATCTTTCCCCTTCCCTTCATATAACATAACTTCGCTCTCCCTACTCATACACTATTACTGCCCATATATTGAAGGGCATGATCCATATCCAGCTATGACTGAGATAATAAGTGGCCAGGTGCCGCCTCTTATCCTTGGACCCTCCGACAAAGAGAAGAAGTACGACCGCCAGCTCCGATTATGGGCAGCAAACGGCCAACAGGCCTTGGAGGATGCCCATATTTGCTTGGTAAACTCGGGTTCGGGCACCACAGGCGTTGAGACCCTAAAGAATCTTGTTCTGCCAGGTAATTAGCTACTTTCGTGTTGGTAATCCAGTGCCAAGCTGACTTTGGTCCCAGGAATTGGCCAGTTCACGATCGTCGACGACAAATCCGTTGAACAGCCCGACCTAGGAGTCAATTTCTTCCTAGAAGAGGCAAGTTTGGGAAGACCTCGAGCTGAATGCTGCAAAGAGCTCCTCGCCGAACTCAACCCAGACGCTACAGGCCATTGGGCAGCCAGCTTCGACGAACAGTCGGCGTTTACTCTTGTCATGTACACGACCCCAATCAGTGACGAACTCCTCAAAACTGTCAAAAACTACTGCCAAAGCCACAAAGTACCACTAGTGGCTATTAACTCTCTTGGGTTCTACTCCTACTTCAACATTACCTTCAATGGAAACTTCCCCATAGTCGACACGCATCCCGATTCAACAGCTACCACAGACCTAAGGCTCTTGTCTCCTTGGCCAGAGTTAGAAACGTTTGCTCGGGGGTCGACTGTTGATATCGACAACCTCAGTGCCCACAAGCATGGGCATATCCCATATATAGCACTTCTGTTGCATTACTTGGAGGAATGGAAGTCCGAGAACTCAGGAAGCGTACCCCAATCGTATACCGACAAGGTTAAGTTCAGGAAGCTAGTAGCAGCTGGCGCACGTACGGATAGCCCTGAGGGAGCTGAAGAGAATTACGATGAAGCTACGGCTGCTGTACTGAAGACGATATCATTGCCCAGTCTTCCCAGTTCAGTCAGGGAAGTGTTTGAGTACCAGCCAAACCAAGTAAGATATTCCATTACACTGCGGAGTAAATAATCTAACGTTATAGGACGAGGCAAAGTCAGGATTCTGGATTATTACAGAGGCTATTAAACAGTTTCACGCGAAACACGATGCCCTCCCCTTGCCGGGGTCGGTTCCTGATATGAAGGCCGAGTCAGAGGTATATATTGAGCTTCAGAGCATATACAAAAGAAAAGCTCGCGAGGATGTTGATGAAGTTTTGGAAATTTTGGGCACCATCCCCAACGGAAACGAGGTTGATAAGGAGGAAGTTGAAACATATTGCAAAAACGCTGCGTTTATCAAGCTTGTTCGGGAGACAGTACCAGATCCTAACAGGGTAAAGCAACTTGCAGGTAAGTCTTTGCAAACTACCGTCCCAGCTTCCCGAGGCTAATATTCAATTAAAGTCTCGGAGCTAAACGCAGAATTCGAGCTGCAACCAACATTAATTCCCGTCTACCTCGCCCTCAAAGGCAGCGAGACCGCAACACCAGAAGCAGGCGCGGCCGCGGCATCAGCGTCCCAGATTTTGAGCGAAATCTCCAACATCGTTCCAGATGCTGCAGATAACGATAAACTCACCGCAGTAGCAACTGAAGTAGCCCGAGCGCGGGGAGGCGAACTACACAACATTGCAGCTCTCACTGGGGGTATGGTGGCCCAGGAAGTGATTAAGATCATTACGAAGCAGTACATTCCCATCGACAACACGTGCGTGTTTGATGGGATTGTGAGTCGCTCTCAGATTTTCAGGATCTAACCTATCAGGGGTTGACTTGGGATCTGCGGATGGGTTCACTTGCAGATATATATATCCACGGGTGAGCATCTACGAATGGAGTTTGCTGCGATTTAGCGCGTTTGCTCGGACTACACAGTGAAGTGGATGAAGAGTTGGATTGCGGCGGAGATCCAATGCTCCGCCGCCAGAAAATAGATGTATAAATCTTGGAATTTGGTCATTGTGGGTGGCCAGCTAATACTTTTCCAAAGACGGAAAACAAATGGACAAATCCCACACATAAAACACATATCAATATGTAGACTGTGATAAAACAAGGAGAGGAATTAATGGCCCGCGACCGGACATTCCATTTCTGCTACCTAACAATTCAGTCTTTGCCGTGATTATTTTTCTCCTTATTTTGACATATCAAATAAGAAATTCGTGACTATGTAAGTCGTAAATAGGTATATGATGGCCCCATACATCAGTCCGGCCAGAGGTATAAAAACATATGCCAGGAATCCAGCCCCCTCCGCCTCCTCCATACATATTAAAAAAAACCCCCCTGACGCCTATCCCACACGCACCCCAGTCGTACATACATCGCGCCTCCCAAGAGCAAGGGAAAATCATCCTTGGTTCATCATGTAGCTGTTGTCGTATTGGCCCTGGCCAGGGTCGCCATACTGCATGCATTCGTCCCCCCCACCCGGCATCCCATCAAACGGCATATCAAGACCGTCCGGCAGGTTGCCCCAGAGCATCCCATCCAAGTCCCAGATGCTCTGGTTATCAAGAAGCACCATCCCCTCCTCCATCATCATCTCCGTCATCTGCTGCGCC
Source organism: Pseudogymnoascus sp. BL308 (assembly GCA_001630595.1). NCBI lineage: Eukaryota > Fungi > Ascomycota > Leotiomycetes > Thelebolales > Thelebolaceae > Pseudogymnoascus > Pseudogymnoascus sp. BL308. Next base: position 136,636 of record LMYD01000045.1, on the reverse strand, counting down.
TGCTGGGCATGGTGTGCGCTCGCCATACCGGGTGACATGTCTTCCATATGCTGGTAGGCTTGTCCGCCATTCTCAGCCCCATACTCCACCTGTCCGTCCCGCTGCGCCTGTAACCTCGGGCTTCCCTGGCGCGTAATGGGCCCTTTGCTCGCTTCATACATACGGCTGACTACCTCCCTGCTCCGTCTCGCAGCCAGACTCCAGTCGGCCATGTCGGCAAAGCACTCCAGCACGATCTCGATCTGGCGCTGCCATTCCCGCACCATGGATGTGTTCCCGCTCTCCCAGAACATGCTGACCAGCGGGATCATGGACGCCTGGTACATGAACCACACTGCGTTCCAGCCGGACATCTGGTTCTGTGTCCACTCGCGTGAGATGTCGTCTATAGTCTGCTTGGCCATCGCGCGGCACAACTCTACGGCGCTGACCTCCTCGACCGTGGATTTGTGGTTTGCGCCGCGATTGGCGAGATTGAGTAGCACGGGGCGGTGGAGCACGATGCGCATGTTCTGGTACCGCCATTTCAGCACGCAGCGTGCAGTGTAGAGCGCTTCTGGGCATGGGTCGGTGGAGCGCAGGACCCAGGGAAGTTTGTCGGACCATTCGACGAGTTGCGCATCCAACTTGCTGCGCTCCTCGGCGCGGGGAAGGGGGGATAGAGCCATCGTGTCTTGGATCTGAGTGGATATCCTGGCGAACTTGATGTTCTCAATAAGAGGGACTATTCGGATGTGTTGGCCAGTCGTGGAGTTTTCATTCTAGATGTTGGTTAGCACAGATGCAGCTATGGGATATGTGCGAAGACCTACAGCATCATTGGCGCCCTCAGGAGGTCGGATGGTGACCGCTGGACCCGACCTACCCAGCGAGGGACGCCCGAGAGTCGTTGACGCCCAAGTATCTAGGCAGAACAAACTCCACCACGTCCGGCGCCGCAAATCGGCGAGCATCTTCTCTCTTTCACCACCATTCACATCCGCACCATTCTCTCGATGAAGGCCAAGCGCACATGCCATCCGCAAAGCAGCACCAGTGATGGCATTCGCCATATTTGGCCGGTTGATATAGTGTAGATAATATCCTCCCGTCAATATCAGGGCCTGTAGAGTCTCCAAATGCCCTTCTCCAAAGCAATCCAAGTTGAGATGGTCTCGAGACCGCTCGTAAAAGTTCATGTGGTTGAGATCATCTGATTTCATCGCTGCGATACTGCCCATAGCAAATACCATGTTTAATAAGGCAAGCCATGGAGAATCATGGCGTTGGCCACCCAAGTAATCGGCTCGAAAGGATGGCTCGTCCAGCATTGGAATAAAAATCTGAACTCTGTTGAAGTACGCATCGATAAGAGTCTGCCCCTCCGAAGACCAAGCTATCCGGGGAGACGGCCGAGGTGTTGGGTTGTGCCGCGGGGTTGCAATATTGCTCTGTCGAACCTGGACTGTGCGTCGATTTTCCGCCGTTGGTGGCATGAGATATGATCGCAACCTTGGGGATACCTTGACCATCACCATGAGAGCAGCTTTGATAGAGGATGCCCCCAGATATGACGATTGCCGGTCTACTGAGAGTGACAAGGCGTTCACATCATCGGACTCGGAGGGTATAGCCTCCCGGTTCCGCCTCTCCTCATCCCATTCTGTGTCCTGGCTTGGTATTTGTTCGAGGGTTGCAAGGCTTCTGTCCTCCTCCACGCCCGAGCTGTTGGGCGATCGATATTCCTGTGTCGTTGCAGAGTTCATGGAACCCGCCGGTGAGGTCTGGGATATGGACGGCGCACTCGTGCGATGGTCGAGGATTGAAACAAGCTCATGCCGTGACAGCGGTAACAACGACTGGACGTCCGTGTTGGGGTATAGCTTCTTTAGGATAGAGCGACATTCGTCTAGTGACTGTTGTAGAGCGTCGAGGGTTCTGCGCAAGAAATCAGTGTCCGCATGTTAGTTTGGATAAGGTAGTCCTACTTCCGCGACGGTATTACTCTTTGCCTATGCTTGTCATAGTAGCACGGCTTCGGAGAACGGCACCCCAGGCATTGTCCACAGGGCTGCCTCCCATCACATCGGATTTTCCGCCGCTTGCACTCGGCACAGGCATGAGGGGTCGTTATTCTCTTCGAGGTTCCATTCGAAGCGGGCTTCGGAGCTTCCTGGGCCACCTCAGCAGCAGGTCGCGGCGGAGCAAGGCCTTGGACTACAGCAATATTAGCGGCGAGGGGCGGCGCAATGTCCGTCTGATCGTCTACATACACGTATGGAACATAGCGTTCACAGGTTCGTCGGTGGGACGCATCGCGAGCGATGTCGGTCGAAGCGGTTCGACCCTTTGGCGTTGGCAGGAGTAACGATAAGCGGGGAAGTACAAATGACCATGAATCGGACGAGGTCGCGGCGGCTCGGGTTCAGCAGGCGATGAAGAGGGCACAGAGGAGAGAGAATTATAAGAAGTGAAGATACGCGCACGCCAAAGGAGGGGAGAAGTAGTAGTCGGTCAGCCAGCCCGTCCGGTAGTTGGTCCTGCACAAAGTATTTATGGTACTATATGTATACTGTACTGTACAGTACAGTATAGAAAGTACAATATGTGGTCCGGCGCAAAACTGTAAATCTGCTGGGCTGTGCGGTGGAATATGTGCACTCGCATGGACCTCAGGAAGTGCAAATTGGAGTCTCACTGTTAGAATAGCCCCATAATATAATACTGGTGGAAGGTGGAGATGTAAACTGTGTATGTATGTACAGCGTAGAAATCCGGGGATGCATCCTGGGTACCTGACTGTACTATGCTTGCGCCAACAGTACTATAGCTCTCCAGGCATGGCGCTGCGACGTGTAGGAGGAAGGGGGAAAAGATCCAATAGGAGTATTATAACTACCATGCACAAGAGAGTACATGCCCTCATACTCCTCCAGCACTTCAGTCCTCTAGGGTGACTCCGTCGTCTGGAGGAAAAATCACCATCCATCCATCAACGATGTGATGGCAGCGTCTCGGCCGGGAACATCAGAAATCCCCAGTGACAAGCCGATTGTGGAGATGCGCCGGGCGCCTTAGCCAGTTACTGTTGCTAGTTGGCTGCAGCCACTACTCGAGTAGGAGTAGTATGTTTTGGTACAGTTCAGCTGCGCTCGAAACCCCACACAACGCTTCGCTCATCATTCTAATCTTCACTTTCTCAGGGTCTCCAGTGTTTTGAAGGGGTCCGAGTGGGACTTCTCTGATCCTGCCGGCGTTACTTCAAGGCTCAACTAATTTGCGATGGGAAGAATGGGCTTCCTATCCATCAATCTTTGGACTTCGAGCTCGCCACCAGGATGTCCCACCACAACATCCTCTACTTAGTGTTGGCCTTGTCAATCTCCCCGCACATATGCCAAGTCTGGGCTTTCCCTTGTCATCACGCATCATCACGGGTTTTCGTTGGTCGCATGAATTCACCTCGCTCTTGCCAGTATACTCGATGCCACGTTTGCTTCTCATCGGTAGATTGCGACTTCATGGGTTTGAGTAGTGTGTGCGCCACAGAGTATCATCTCCTCTTTGGGCCGTAAGGTCGGTTGCGCGCGAGTAGCCATGGAACATTCGAACCTTCTATGGATGTGGAGTTTGACGAGGGACGAGCGTTTTGTACTTCAGTTGCTTCCGATACACCACTGTACTGGTGCAAGTTAGCTTCGACAGGGTAACAGGACAAAGGCAAACAACACAGCAAGCAATTTAACTTTACCGCTTTCTAGAGAAGAAACCTTATCATAAGGTTTCTCTGTATCACATAGGATCAGCCTTCATGACGCTTTGCTCTACTTTCTCGGCCCAACGGCAGTGAGGGGAAGTGAGGGGGCAGACCAGGAACTAGGTGAGAGGACAACAAACTGCATGTACAGTACTGCGCTTCAACAGCATCGAAGTCGCAATTCGTCACTGGCTCCTGGTCAGGCAATATAGAACGTAGAGATCCTTGCTCGTCCAATAACCTAGGAGAGAGCCACCAACGCCCAATGAGTGATAGCTACGCTAGATGCGTGTGTATTTGAGTACCAGACGGGAAAAAATGGAGAGAATCAGTTCCGATAATATATGTGCTTTCATACTATCAAACATTTACTTGTGCGAATATATAGATAGAGCAATAGTTGCAAAGGGCTGAGGCATGGGAGGGTCGATGGGACGGAGATGCTCTACCCCACCGTGTCGTCGTCTGCGCTAGCGGCCGCCCCCACCTTCTCTATGATACTGTTGGTGCACAAGCTTCTCATGTGCTCAACTGTCCTTCCTCTCAGTCTCAATAAACCTGGGAGAGGGGACGGGAATGTTGATATCTGAATCGTGATAAGACTCGGGTTCTCGTTGGACCTTTTTTTCCCGACTGTGCAACGAATTCTGCTATGATGGAGTATGCTCTTCGGTGCAACACTCTGACATGTCGAAAGGAGCTCAGCGAGGAGGCCATTGTTACAACTTGCAGGTATGTCATGGCGAGGGCAACTGCATCGTAACCAACCAGCTGCATATCGACTAACATGATGGAGTCATATCTTCTGCCTCGAGTGCGCCAATCGACTTCTATTAACCAATGGGTCGAACCGCCCGATTTGCCCAGCATGCGATCAACAACTCGTCAATGAGGACGATGTGGCAAGGGCAAAGCTCCATCCAAGTGAAGACTATAAAACAAGCGTCCTCAGTGGCTTAAACCCAAATACCATCATGGAGTGTGCTGGACGAGCTGTGAATTTCTGGGCCTACCAGACATCACAAGAAATGTAGGTGCATCCGAGTGAATTCAATCCACAGCAGTTAACCATCTTCCAGCCTATATCAAGGGATGCAGGCCCGAGTTCTTACGGATAGGTATAATAAATTGAAAGGCCAAATCGATTCGATCGTCCGCGACGCCAATAACGAGATGTCGGAACTGAGGACTGAGCTTGACAGTAAGTTAAGTGACAAATACTCATTTTCTGGGACCAAGCTTATCTCTTGACATAGATGTGACCGTTGATCTCAACAATTCCCAAAAGAAGAACTATGAGCTGGCCCAATCTTTGCATGCAAAATCGAAGCAGCAGGCTCATACGCAGGAGCTTTACGATAAATTGAAGCGCCGAGATCAAATGAGCCAGGTCCAGAATGCCGCTTCCGACGCAGTGGATCAAACGATTCAAGGTTCAGTAAATGCAGATGGATATTCTGAGCACTTTAGAAAAGCCAATGACCCTCCTCTTCGATCTCGTGTCTTCCCATCACTTCAAGGAAACTCAATGGGCCCACCACCTCTTCCAACATCAATTCCAATGTCTGGCGTGGCTGGTCGAACTGGACTGAGTAGTGGGTGGATTGGTCTTACTAACCAGGGAAACAATAACCAGGGCATTTTTTCTCCACCCTTTTACTCAAACTACAATGCTGATTATGTATACAGGTCATAGCATTGCGCAGACACCCTCAAGAAACAGGCAAAGACTAAACGGCGAGCCCAACGTTGGAATAGCCGTATCCAACATGCAGAACCCTCGAAACCTCAGCACTCCTATGCAGCCTCGACATTCTCCAGCACGAGGTCTGTTTGGAGGCGTGAGGTCCAACGGGTCAGGTGGAAATGGTTTCGCTGGATACGGGATGAGCGCAGGGTTGAAGGTCAGCCACACACCACCAGCAGGAGTCGAAGGGATGCGAAGTATGAGTAGGACTGGGCCCATGCCAAGAGGTATAACTCTCAAACCAACCCCCCGGCAACCTATCTAACTAGTTCTCATAGTTGCCCAAAGGCCAACCTCAGCTACTTTCATGGGTGGCCGCTCATCAGTGTATGGAGGGGCTCCTGGACTCAACAACCAAGGGGGATTCTACTGACATATTGCTATTAGTTAACACACAACACTTTGCTATACAGATATGCTACAGAGAGACTAACTGGCAGAAATATATAATATCGAACTCCTCATGTAGTTTAGAAGTGCTTGCTCTTGCAAAACAAGGCAGCGGTGAAGCCGTTCGAGGCTGCCTACATCAGCAGATAGCTTATCTACCATCAGCCCAGTGGCAAATCACAAATCCATACTGAAGAAACGTGCTCCCCCACCCCCCACGATCGCTGCTTGGAACGCCCAACATCCCTGTGGCGCTCTTTCTATATGCCAAATCGGGTCCAGGACTGCGATACTTGCATTCTGGGTAACTATTCTAAGTTAATAGTGAGATGTCAGCAATTATACAGCACGCCTATACATAAAACGATGGGGATTTGATTTTCGATGGCTTCGTTGTGCCGGACGGTACTCACGGTACTCACGGTACGTATCTCCCCTACTACACGTGGAGTATTTGCCCTCTGCAGGGTACAGTACAGTACTTTCTAGTTTAACGGCTACATGCAATCGTCCGCTAACTGTTTCGGATAACGCCGATCTATTTCTGGCACATTATAATAATACGGTCGACCTTCAACGGTCAAAATATGCACCCTTTGCACGCGCAGATACGCCATAATCATCATAATAATACAACTTCCCCATTCGGTGGGAATACGAACACTCTATCTATACTACTACCGTAGGATTCCTCCCCGCCCACCCCCCTCATCGTCACACATAGGCTACGCCGCAATCCTTTGAGGCGTCAGGATATCTCTTTTTTCATTCTCCCATACCTTCGTTCACGCTCAATTGTCTGCTCAACCACATTCGTTTCCACAGCCGCGCCCCGGTCAGCAGCCATCCCTCGTTTCAGGCACTCGTCATCGCTCTCCTCCAGCAAGTCACCCAAGCAATTGTGGCCATTTGCCTCGATCAAACAGACACGACAGCGTCATTGGGAGCTTGAACAACCTACCACTAAAATATAAATATATTTATCGCCACCCTCATGGGTAAACGTATGGCTGGACGCTCCACTGCCTTACATTCGCCTGGAATGCTAATTGTTCGTCGCAGACCGATGGGGTGTCATACTAGACGCGGGTTCGTCAGGGACCCGAGCACATATATATAAATGGAAGCATAGTGACTATGCGAAGGAGAAGGCCTCGTCGAAAGAGTTGAAGAGCCTGCCCCATCTCAAGACACACAAGAAATGGACGAAGAAGATACACCCCGGCATTTCGACATTTGGCGAGCGGCCAACAGATGTCGGGGAAGATCACCTGAAAGAACTGCTCGACCATGCCCTCGATATCGTACCGGCTGACCAGGTCGCGGAAACCCCTATATTTCTGATGGCAACAGCCGGGATGCGACTGCTTCCTCCAATACAACAAGCTGCAGTTCTCCGCGAAGTCTGCGCATATGCGAGAGCCAACACGAAGTTCTCGCTGCCCGATTGCGACCTACACATTCAGGTTATTCCTGGGGAGACGGAGGGTTTATACGGCTGGATCGCGGCAAACTACCTTGTTGGTGGCTTCGACACGCCCGAGGACCATGCTCATGGAAAAGATCACCACACATATGGATTTCTCGATATGGGCGGTGCTTCAGCACAAATCGCATTTGCACCCAATTCAACAGAAGCACAGAAGCATTCGGATGATTTAAAACTATTACGAATGCGAACCTTGGATGGAGTGGTATCAGAATATAAGGTCTTCGTTGCGAGCTGGCTAGGATTTGGGGTCAACCAAGCGAGACAGCGATACGTATCAGCATTAGTTGACTCGGTGGACTCAAGCGCATCCTTGGAAATCCCGGATCCGTGTATAGTCAGTGGACTGACATTGTCGGTTGATGGCACTATTCTGGACCCGGATGCGGCACGTCATAGTTCGGAGCCATACTTGACAGGCCAAGGATCATTCACCGAGTGTTTGAAGAAGACATATCCGTTACTTGAGAAAGATGCAGCATGCATAGACGAACCATGTCTAATTAATGGGCAGCATGTACCAGCCATCGACTTCGACGTAAATCACTTCATTGGGGTCTCGGAATACTGGCATACAACACACGAATTCTTCAAGCTGTCTCATGATGAGGAGACTTATGATTTTACAAACTTCCAAAGCCGGGTGCAAGAGTTCTGTAATTTGGACTGGAATGAAATCGAGCGAGGTGTCGACAACAAAAAATGGGGAAAGAAAGTGGATGAGAAAGCCGCCATGGAAATATGCTTCAAAGCATCGTGGTTAACCAGCATCCTGCACGAAGGCATCGGCATACCGCGGCTTGGCGTGGACGGTATCCCAAAGGGCGTCAATGGAACAAACGAAGCTCTCCGGAATACGAAGGGAAGTGGGTATCTGGATCCCTTCCAGGCCGTGGACAAAATTGATGGTACAGAAGTCAGTTGGACTTTGGGAAAGATGGTACTCTATGCTGCCGGTCAGATAGAACCCCAAGGAAAGGATCTTCCCGTCGGCTTTGGAGCCAATGTACCATCTGGTATCTCTGATGACTTCCAGCGGGCAGGGTCAACCTATTCGCCATGGAAGGGCGGAGACGATGATGATGATTGGGATGACAAGATACTTGATAAGGCATCAAAATCATCAACTGGTCTGTTTATCATGGTCTTCATAATTGGCTTCCTTCTCTATATATTCCGCAAGAAAGAGCGCCGATCGAGGGCCTACGGAAAGATATCCTCAGCCATACGCCGCAGCAGAACAAAGAAAGGCGGGCGCGGTTTCTTCAGCACCAGCAAATTATTCGGCCGCAAGTCTGGTTACTACGAAAGGGTCCTTGAAGAAGGTGATGGGGCCAATGACTTTGAGCTGGCCGACGTGGACTCCGACGATAGCAATGACGCATCTGATGGCAGCGAAGGCAGCAGCGGCGCACGCGCATCTGGCTTGGCCACCCCTAAGCTCAACGTCGTAAACTACGGGGATGGGAACTTCTTCAGCCCCGTTGGCACCCATGGGTTTCATGCTGATGGGAGCCACCATACGTTAACGTCGAATCATTTACTGCCAAATGCTATGGACAGGAGCGGCTTGGTTGTCAGAACTGAGTCAAGAGAGAGATTAGCGCCAAGCTTGACAAGTGTCGGGTCGGGAAGGAGCAGGAGTAGAGCTGGGAGTCCGACGAGAAAAAGCCCCTTAATGAGTCCCGTTGACGAGGATTGACGGAAGTGGGGTGATTTTATTCATGTTTCAATATAATAGTGTACGGGTTCCTTTCTAGTAGCGTGGCGCATATTCTGTGGGCAGTCGGATACGGTGTTTGTGGCATATGGCAAGGAATCGGGTTGGCGTTTCTTTTATGTGCCATGATGGATGGCATTTATATCACGATACTTATTGAAACCGGCCCGGTGGTCGGCAGTAGCATGTATGTATGTTAGTATAGTAAGTAATTACTTAAATAAAGCATCTAGTTGCTGTCTCGCATAGCTTGTTTGTATATACACAACTATTTTATAAATCCTGGTAAATATCCCAAAGCTTCGTCTCCAATATGACGAGATAATATTTTCCATCCGTTCAACTTCTCTATAACCTCGCCGAGGGTATCACAGTTGTATAGCCCGTCGCGTCTCTCATATCCCGCCCTTGGCGCTGGATTCGGAAGTGGCGTCTTGACGAAGGATGACTCCTCGGCTGGCACACTGGAAACGCCATTGGGGAGCGCCGACTATGCTCTACCGGGCCTGATGCTCCATACCCAACTTCATGGGTGGGCCGGCGCCGCAGGATCTGATACCCCGCTTGAATGCTGGAACCCGCTCCTATAACAATCCTGCCTCAATCTGCATCCCTCATCAGAAACTCTGGGTCATTCTTAACCCTAGTCTCAAACTTCGCCCACCAATTTTCAAACGCTTTCAGCGGCACTACTTCCACCCCCGCGGTCCCGCTGCTCCCTGGCATCGGCACATTTCCCGCATAGCTCGCCAGGAAGTTGAATGCGTTTTTAATGATTCTCTGAGCCAGTATCAGCGCGTCGGTTCTCTGAGGCCCGCCATCTTGTACTCTCACAAGGGCGTTCCCCGGCGTAGCTGCGGCATTGCCTTGTTGGGAAGGCGTGGCGTTGGAAGAGGGCAGAGCAGCCATCTGGGCATTCACCGACTCGCAGGATTCGACAGATATCCCAAGAACGAGATTGCGCCCCCCAGCACCATCAGGGGCGTCCATGTCAACCTCTCCATTATTCGATGCGTTTAGGTTGGACGCGGCGCCGCCGACCTTGAATATTGCACTTTCCTTCCCTGGCCCGATGGCGCCGAGAAACTTGAATTCCGGGGCCTGGCCCTCGTTGGTCGGGGCAGATGCTAAGTATACAGCTGCTGCGGTGTCTGGTGGGAGAGTGATGCCGGGGAGGAGGACGACAGCAATATGGGAGAATGGACGGGCAGGAAGGTTGAAGAGCAGTGAGGTCGGTGCCGGCGCAGTGGTGGGAGTGGTTATGAGAGGGCAGCCGGTAGGTATGACTCCGAAGAGCTGCGGGAGAGCCATTTCAATCCTAATATGGGCGTTCTTGAGGTAGCAGCGGTTCCGTCGTCGCAGAAGCCTTGCGAAATTGGCAGATAAAGATGCGATCAATGGCGGGATAGATTGCTTCGTTTTCGATTAAATAGCTTCGATGAGGTGATAGGTGCCGTCGAGTCCGTCTGGTATCCTCTTTGAATGATCTAGGCACTTTGGGACGACTTTCTTTGTGCTGATGTTGATGGGATATCGCTCTACTTATGACGAGTAAGCTGTCTGCAGCATTTGAATAGCTTGTAAAGTACGTACCATGCCTTGGTGGGGGTCCGTCGAGGAATGCGGGGCAGAACCACTCCCAATTGTCGCCAGCACCAACAGGAACCTTCTGGCATGGGATCGAATTCCTCCGCAGCTTTGCTATCTGACGATTTTGCCAATAGACCACGTCGACTGAACTACTGTTATATTGTACACCGACATAGATTTGCTTTTTTAATATTGCTTAAGAATCAACGTCTCAACCTCGGCGGTTTAATCTGAAAATGTCAATCCCAAAGAGCAACTTAGATCTTGTCAATGAATGTGACTGGTAAGCACCTCGTATTCCACAATCGCGACGATACTTCTAGTTGAGGGTTTGATGTATCAATAGTTTCCCGTATGTCGAAAAAGACCCCAAGGCTCATGAGGAGCTCATGTCTACTCTGTTCACCTTGACGTGGGATGATGGTGTAAACAAGCTACCGATTGGCCTCATGACGGAGAATGTCCTGAATACACTCGTTAAGACACCTGTTGCAGTCAAAGGAGAGCTCGAGGTACGCCGCGATCTTCGCGAGGTTTGTGTCTTCCAAGAAAAAACCGAGAAAGAGAGGAGTGAGTGGGTAGCTTTGACAACGGCGTACTGGCGGGAGATCAAAAAATTCGAGATTCTTGAAGGCTGGAGGAATGAGCTGTACCCTGTCTATGGACCGAACAACGAGCTTCTTTATAGCGTTGAAAGATGCGCTGCAGCACTGCTGGGGGTCGTCATGTACGGGGCACATATGATGGCTTATGTCAAGTCTCCGGAATCCAGCCACGGGATTAAATTATGGATTCCACGCCGATCCGCACATAAGCAGACTTACGGCGGGATGCTGGACAACACCGTGGCTGGTGGGATGGCAACAGGAGAAGACCCCTTCGAATGCATCATCCGCGAGGCAGACGAGGAAGCCAGCTTACCAGATAAGTTGGTCAGGGAAAATGCTACGGCCCACGGCGCTGTTACCTATATTTACCTGAGATCGAAGCTGGCAACCGGGGAGGTCGGGCTTATTCAACCAGAGGTCCAGTATGTGTTTGACCTGGAACTGCCAGAAAACGTTGCTCCAAAACCGAATGATAGCGAGGTGGAATGTTTCTATCTCTGGACGGTGGAGGAAGTACAAGAACATATGCGCAAGGGAGAGTTTAAGCCCAACTGCGCCCTCCTCATGCTCGACTTCTTCATCAGGCACGGGATCCTAACACCGGAGAACGAGCCCGACTTTGACGAGATTAAGAGCAGGCTGCACAGGCCGTTGAACTTTCCAGGACCACATGCAGCGCTGGTTTAACTTTTATTTTGGCATTTAGAATTACCATTAACTCGACGCCATCTAACTTTCCGTTTCCTGAACGCCCATCATAACCAGCTATGCATCAGAAGAGAGCCATCGTGAACCCGAGAACCTTGCATAGAAACCAACCCCTTCATAACCTATCATTTCTTTATAAGCAGATAGATGTAATCCACCCGCAACGGAGTGAGCTTTTTGTAGGGTCCCTCCAGTGCTAACAGAAGTCCACCGAAAGAGACGTAGCATTTGCTGTATTGAACTGTCAGCCACGAGAAATTGTTAGATGGGGTCCTGAGTGAGGGGGTCTCACATTATATTTCCATCATCGCCATCCTCGAACTTGTAGATCTTTCCATGGCAGACGTAGTCAAACAGATCGGCAAGTGTGGCCTCACCACCCTGTCCACTTCGTCCAACGTCTCTCCAGCCTTTGTTGTCATCTTTGCTCCCATCCAACGACAGGGTGCTGGCCAGAACCATGTGTAGTGGCTCACCGACCGCACAGGGGAAGAGCTCGGTGTTGACATCAAGAGCAAAGGTTGTTTGCGAGTCTTGCGACGTTGCGCTGATTCGAGACACTCGGTCATATTTGGAGTGGTCGCTTGCTGTGATGGTGAAGTGCTCGTCGAACAGCTGCGAGTCGCTGGTCATGCCAGACATCTTGGCGGGAAATCGTTGGCGATTTCGTATATATATGCGGTAATTACTATGCGAGAAATAGTCAAGAGCAAGTGTTGCTTGGTTGTCAAAGGTATGGGCGCAGGAAAAATAGTTCTTCAGTGAGGGTATTGGGCTATGCCGAAACTGGCGTCGGGAACTAGTCGGTGCAGCGGTGCTCAAAGTGGCGCAAATAGAGTCTGGCGTGTTGTCAGTATATTCCAGACACTTCGAATTCGGAATTAATTCAGATCGACTTACCTTGAACTACTCTCAACTACAATTCGTTCTTGTACTGTGGTCGACGGTTGTGAGAGTTGGAGAATTCACCAAGCACGGATAAACAAGCGCCCGAAAATAGAGGGGAGATCCCAAACCCATAAAACCTTAAAACCAAACTAAGGTGATTTGCGTCACACATACCCCCCATTGAAGCAAACAATATCAAAATCCAAGGCATGTCATTTCGAAAAAGGAATGTAGTTGTCTCTTCGCCTGGGGGCGTTGCATCACCTCCGAGTGCGACAGAAAAGAATGTAATCCCAGGTGTGCGACCTTCACCAATTGATGGACGACCGACCACATCGACCGGAACAAGATCCCTTGACAGTTTGCTAGGTGGACATGCTGGATTACCTCTAGGGACTTCCCTCCTCATTGAAGAAAGTGGTGCTACAGACTTCTCGGGCGCATTGCTTCGGTACTATGCTGCTGAAGGCGTCTTACATGGTCACTGTGTTCACGTGCTTGGAGTCGATGATTCGTGGGCGCGTGAATTGCCCGGTGTTCAGGCTTCATCGTCGCTGTCTACTGGGAAATCTGGGCAGAATACTGCTGCCGAAAAAATGAAGATCGCGTGGAGGTATGAGAGGCTTGGGGAATTTGGAAAAGGTGGGCGCTCTTGTGCCATGTCGAACAGTCATCAAAGATTACTGCCCCTTAAGGAATTCTGGACCCGATGCTGACCTCGACATGTATAGATAGGCAATCAGGCCCCCAAACTAGCACGAGTTCTAATGACTTGGGCGGGCAGGCAGTCTTTTGTCACGATTTTGATCTCAGCAAGCGACTGACTGTCCCCGATCCAGCGCTTCTAAGATGTGTCCCTGTGCATCCTCAGGCGGGTGCAACTCTCCACGGCGATGAGGGCATAAGATCCCCATTTGACGGCCTTCTGCGACATTTGGTGGCACAGATATCTTCCCTGCCACCAGCAACGATCCACCGCGTCGTCATTCCCACTATTCTTTCCCCCGTGGCATATCCAAGTGTGGCATCAGATCCCCGGCATGTCTTGCAATTTCTTCATGCAATCCGCGCCCTTCTCCGCCGATTTCCAAACCAATTGACCGTTGTGACGTCGCTGCCTCTATCGCTCTACCCCCGCGTGTCTGGCCTGACGCGCTGGGTGGAGATGCTCAGCGATGGAGTGTTGGAGCTCGCCCCCTTTCCATCACATGCGAACCTTGCTCTAGCTACTAGCGTACCTAGTTCGACGACGCTGCAGGAGGAGCCTCCACAGGGGATACTAAAGGTCTATGAGCTGCCTATTTTGCACGAAAAGGGCGGGGGAGAGCACCAGAGCGGGCATACCGACGACTTAGCGTTTACACTGAGTAGGAGGAAGGGTCTAACAATAAAGCCTTTCAGCCTGCCACCGCTTGATAGCGACGACAGTCCTGACTCACATCAGCATGATTCGGGTCACAATCATGGGAAAGCTACTAAAGTGGACATAGAGTTTTAATGCGAATCAAGACGGTCAAGGCCAGTGTTACGGTCTACGCTCTGGAGGTGACCTGTAGGTGCAGCACACTTTGGTGATCCTGTACCAGTCACCAGCTACGACAAGGTAGGGAAGCCTAGAAACATTCTCATGGATACAAACCAGCATATTATGGTGTTGTAATATGAGTTCACCATGACTCGAGCTCTGCTCGTTATTCCCGCGCCGGACAGTTGGATGCACGAATACGGACTTGTGTGTTGAAGTTTGGGCAATGTATCATATATAGATATTCCACACGTATAATAATCAACCACTCAAATAATTCAACGATCATAAAATAATTACAATATAAACGGACGTCTTTGTATGTGATAGACATCATGTTTATAAATTGCCATCATCAAATTATCGACATGTATCTCACCTTAATGAATCAGATATGTTTATTTGGAGCGGAGAGTTATGTTTGTGGACGTTCAAGACGTGCTTCCGCGGTCATTAATTACGACACACCAGTAACCAGGTTCGGTCGGTTGCGACTGCCACTCCGCTAATCGCTCGTTCTGTGTTTTGCCGAGGGTCCGACCATCACATCGCAAGGTCACTGAACTCACTTCCAACCTTAGCTCGCCCCATACCAACCGAACGACAGCTACCAGAGCGACAGTAGTTACCAGGCGCTAGGTCTCTCGCCAACAAAGATGAGGACATCCAGACTGACCTTTGGTTAATGCGCGTAAACCAAGTCCCTCGCCAACATCCCGCTATCGAGATCGAGAGTCGGCCACCATCACTTCCGGCCGGACCCCAGCCTCTGATCTACCCTGAAATCGACAGGCCGGCAGCTTGTGACAATGGAAGTTGGCGAGAAAGCAGTCGACGTAGATCATGCGACGACAATATTCAATCTCACACTCTGGACAACGAAACAGCTGAAATCTGCAGCGAACTTGACCCGGTACGCCCCTTCCGCAAAGGACCTCCTCCTGGCTGGACCACGGATGGGGATGAGGTTGGGTTCGTTAGTCTTCAAACTACCTAATACCATCGACGATGCATTCGGCGCTCGATGGGCCCAAAGTGTTGCTCCCGAAGCCCTTGACATCGGCAGGGTCGACGTAACCTCGAATGCTGCAACCATGGTGGGGGAGATGGCCCAGGCAGGGTCGGCAATCATGGACGATCCAGCAAACCTCGGCCCAAGCCTAACGACAAAAATATCATTGGAAAGTGGTCGAAGTTTTGGAAACATGGTAGCATATGCAACAAGTCGGTGGAGTTTGGGATGTTTCCTGATGGCCATCATTGTGAACCGAACCCAGGTTTATGCTTCGACACGTCGACCTCTTTCGCTGGGGTTCCGCACAAGACTGGCTCTCAGAGTTCTCCCAATTATTCTCCTAGCGATACAAGCTCGCTGGCTTCTCCAATCTATACAATGCCAAACCTCGCCGGACTTTGGAATGCTTAGGTGGGGCAATGCAACAAAAAGCTCCGAGCTCATGTTTACACAAAACGGAGGGCCATTGCACACTATGAGCACCATCCTGCTTTTTGGAGCCTCCGATGGGGATTCATGCCGTGCTGTGAGAATGATCCCCCCTATAGAGGAGGACCAAGTCGATCCACAAATACCGAACAGCATACCAAAGCTTTCGGGATCACTGGGGACACTCTGGCCCCTATTCCAGACTTTATGTGTTAGTCAATTCGTGGAAACTCTCTCATGTGCCGTGCAAGGTCGTCATGTCGCGTCGGAGACTGGCATGACTTTGTTTGAACACTCTCTCGCATTTGCAGAAGCCGATGCGGCCATTAGTTCATCACTTGGATGGGGCCCGTTTGGTGGAACACCATCGAAGAAGAATTTAGACAGTCACGCAAAAACGTTCTCGGATACGTCGAATAATTCCGGCACATCAAGCAGATTTCCAGAAATTGCCATCAGTCGGTCGATGATCATGCAGCGAATCAATACACCAGCAGAAGTTCTCCTCATTGGCTTTCTTTCAAGTATGAGCCACATCACAAGCCATATTCTTGGTATCTTCAGCATTCAGGGCCGGTTTAGGCTATTAAGCACCGCATTCTGGGGACTCTGCTTCATGGCAATGATAACCCGTAGTATCGTCGACTTCTCTGTTGATGATACATCCAATCAGAGTCTGCTTAGATTTCCTACCGTCTGCATCATTGGGTTCATTCCGCATGTGATGATACTCGCTGGGATATTACTCTGCGCGGCCATATATGGCTTTGCCATTCTCCTGGCTGCCTTGGCGCCACCGCATGGTGTTCAACCCCAGAGAGGATCATTCTTACGAAATCTGGCAGCGGCGCATAACAACATGCAAGCCAGTGTTCCTTTAGGTAATATTCGTGTTAGTCTGCATATGGACTTCTATTCGGCTCTCCTTAAGATTGGGTTTAGCGCTTTGACCATGGCAAGCCAAGCCGTTTATCTCAATGAGAGCCTCGAGGTCAATATTAAACATCAGACATGGCTTGAGGATGAGAGACTACGAGAGATTGAAGAGACAGGAGCACATTGGCTGGGACCAAACTTCCGTGATGGCATGGGGGACGGCTCTGGCCTTGTTATTAACAAGGACCATCTGTCAGCAAGAAGTGGATATGCAAGAGAGAGAGTTGCACAAGAACCTGGGAAGGCCAAACCATCCGACAAAATCGTACGGGATGGCGTTGGTGCCACAGAAAGGAGCGGAAGATGGATTATGGCTTTCGAATTTCTGGCTGGAATTGCTAAGCTTATTGCTAGCTGGTTTGCCGTGGTTGCAATAAAGTTATTGGCCCGATTGGGGTTCCGTCGTAGGCCACTGTGGTTACTCTGGCTTGTCAAGAACAAGAGTACAGCGCAGACTGCTACGGTCAACAGAGACGTCAAGGGCCCGGAACCCGAGACTTTGGATTTTTGGCTATTGAATAACGAGGGGGAGCTAATGCTACCCCCAGATGACAACGTTGATGTTGAAATTGAAATGAGGCGACGTCTTCGGGGTGAGAATTCACGATGGTCTCCTCGAGACGAGCAGCAACTGGATTCAAACTTGTACGGTTGGTGGTTGAAAGGCGGTTGGTGGGGAGGGGACGACAATAGTGGACAGTTCGTTCCACATAGTGCCGAGGCGGAGGATGATATGACAAGTATGATCTCAACGTCTGATATATCAATCGACCAGGATTGGGACTCAGAAAGTGATGAGGATAGTGGGCAACGGACGCCAACTCAGAAATCTTTGCTTATAGATCGAGAGTCAACCCCAGTTCCGGATACACCCCTATCATCCGCTGAGCTGGCACGGCTACTAAATCCACAGACTCCGGAGCAGCGTGCAGAAGCTCAAGCTTTAGCTGCACATTTGGGCAGCGACACTATCATGACTCGTTCACGATACCGAGACTTGCACCAACGAGAGAAAGCGAAGGTTCTGATGTCAACTCGTCTTCGCCCGCCGCACCTCCATGACGTTGAAAAGCTCACCCCCGAGGAGGAATCCCAGCTGCTCGAATATCTTATCGTTTCACGTCGTCGCTCTTCGAGAAACGCCACCGTTACCGCATCTGAGCCATCGTCATGGGCTGAGGGGGCATCCGGGATGGGCGATGGTGGGCCACTATGTGTCGTGTGCCAGAGTACCCCAAGGAGCATCATCGTATGGCCATGCCGTTGTTTGAGTCTTTGTGATGACTGCCGGGTGACGCTTGCCATGAACAATTTCGACAAGTGCGTCTGCTGCAGGAGAGACGTAGGCAGTTTTAGCAGGATATTTGTTCCTTAGTGCCTTACATAGACTAACTAGTAGTCACAAGTGATTGTAGCATTGTTCACATAAAACATACAAATAACAGTTCCAAATGGATATCAAGATAATTCTACAGTACAAGTGCATCACAAAATTGGGAACGGGACACGCAGTAAATTATGTGGTCAGCGTGTCATATATCTTGTATTGAACTCTGCTGAAGTGGTGGTATGCGTAATCCATCTCTCTACATCCCACCCCATTCAATGCAAAATGGACGGACGTTTTTTCCTTGAGCACCAGGTCCTTCCCCTCCAATGAGAAACCCTTTTTTCACACCAGTGCCTAAACGCCCACCACCCACCAGATCAATGAGGGGTATCTCTTCTTCCCAATCATGGCCAACCGCAAGGAAGTGGCTGTGGAACCTCAAAGGATCCCCAGGGTAAACAGTGTAGTCGCAGCCAAACCGAAGACCAGGTGTCATGAAATAATCGAGCGAATGCAAGTGGCAAAACAGTGCGTACGAAGCCGACACAACAGGATCCGGTTGCTGTATGTGACCTTGGGACAACGGCAATACGGAGCTTGTAGTGGTTGTCGTGACGGGATAAGGTGCAGAAGAAAGGACTGATGGCGTGGATGCTGTTGGCAGTGATGGATGATCAGGGAACAAAGACTCTTCCGAGGGTGAGATGCTTGAGAAACTTGTCACATCGGTAGGTTCTGTCGACTTTGCAACAGTAGACTGCAACGTATCTTTTGAGGCTCGCAATAGAGCTTGTTTGGCTAAGCCTTTTTCAATTTTCTTTTGTGAAACCTCTTCCGCAACTCTCCGAGACTTCCGACCTTGAGACCTAAGAGAATCCAGATATTTCCTCCTGTCATCACCTACAAGTGTACTGAATGTTTCCCGATGTTGTGATGCATCGTCTACAATATATGCTACCTCTTTCTCGACGAGAAGCTTAGCTTCCTCGGGAAGCAACTCGAGGGGAAGACCAAGGAAGACATTTTGTTGAGGAACTTGTGGAATGCTGCCAATAAGGACACCACATATGTGATGGGTTCTACGTAAGTAAGTCACGACGTTGATGTCGAACACCAAGTACCGCCCAGCAATCCTGGAGATCGGGACTGGTTCGTTGATCATTGCGCCTCCAGGAGTCATCTCGAGATACTGGTGGTCAAGAACCTATTGCTGTAACCATTTGTGTCAGTGAGTGACGAGGTAGTTTTTGAGTAAGAGGGAAAAGTAGTAACGACAAATCATTAATTAAAACATATATTTGAACTTCATATCCAGAGAGACTCTGGTTCTCAGGGGATTGACAGATTGTTGAATCATATCGAAGATGGGATAGGAAAAGGATTGGGTGTACTAACCATAACAATCAAGGCTTGATATCGCTGGGTCTGACAATGTTCATTTTCATTGTGCGGAACTTTTACACTTTTCAAATGTTTGGGAACGAAAATATTTTGAAAACTTATAGTTTACATACGGCGCTAGTTTAAGGTGCTTATTAAGCAGAGTTTTGCATGTGTCCTTGGCGATGATCCTGTGGCACGTGATTTACACTGATGCCGTTTGATAAAAACTCCCACACATTGTTCTGTAGTGCGTATAAGGCACGAGTTCTTCGTGAGAGAGATATATCACACCCCGACGGATTTAGTTCAAGCGGTTAGTCTCCATGCCATTGCATATTTATGCCCCGGTGTTGATAATCGGACGTGCCTTCTGACACATGGCTTCTGACCGCAACTGACTTCCACAGCTTGCTGCCGCGTCTTTCCCAGAGCTCAGGTATAACTGTTTTACCGTGGCGCCTTTTTTCAGCCTCTTAACTTGAGAGCTACGGACTCTTTCAATGCCGCATCGAGTACTCGGTATGACCCCTTCGCTGCTTCGATAGCGTTTTCCGATAAAGAATCGTAAGAGGAGTTTCCGTCCTCCGAATATCCCGTGTCAAAATCTCCCTTCGCCCAAAGATCTGTGATTTCGTCTCGTGAAGGTAAATATCCCACCACACAAGCTGCTAGTATCTCCGAGTGCTCCGAGGGCACCGGGTCTAGAACCAAGGTGGGTTGTGGAAGAGCTCCGGATTTGGCGGACACTTGTAACTGTCTATCTCTTACTACAGCTGCTACCCCGCCGGAGACCATGTCCACGCAGTCGATTCCTGCATCGGAAATGGCGGCAGAGGCAACCGTAATACAGCCGCTTAGAACATTCATCATGCCCCACTGGCCTGTTGGTCCCAATTCAGCCTGGTTGTCGTCCTCCCACCATTGATCCTCCTCGCCCTCTAAAATCGTGATAACAACGTCGACTCCGCTTTTTGGCCATCGGTCTCCAATAATAACTCCCCTCAACGCCGTTTCGAGGTGCATTGCAAGGTCGCGCTCGCCTGGATCTCGTAGATACCCACGCCTCTTCCGCGTAGCAAATGGGGCGTATTTAACATGAGCTGCGAGAACAACATGGGGTGAAAACGGGGCAGATCGGGGCAGTGGTCGTGGCCCATGGACAGTACAGCTTATTTTGAGTCCTGACGATGATAGCGACGATAGCTTGGGGGTTGATGATCTGGGCTGTGATTCGCACTCGAGATATGCGGAGCCTGAAGCAGACGGAGTGACACCGGTTTTGAGGACTGTAGCATGTTAGAGTGGCTGCCTTTTATCAACGGATTCAAATAGTTGCGACTGACAAATCTTGCGAATCACATTTGGCGCTCTTGTTCGAGCCAAGCCGCTCTTCGTCTCAGGGCTGCTTACATCACCGCTCGTAAACAGTGGTGGTGCTGTGCCGCAACTGGGTCCGTTGATACGGCGTCTGTCAGCCATTTCTTGAGCAGAGAGCTGCGCGTCGTGGAAATGCGATTGCGCTCAAAAGTTCCCAGATCTTCCTCTGTGAAGGGCATGTCCAGCGCGCGCTAGGCGTAACAATTATCCGTCGCTAATTGCTAGCTTGGGGAGTTTTCTGGAGCACCTTTCCCGCTTTAAAAGCGAAAACTTTCAACACCAAATTTACATCTACATTCTACAAAAGCAATGAGTACTGGCAAAGGTCGATGCTCAAAATCGTCTTTGTAGCATATGCGTACTATATTGCACCCCGGTGCGAGAATCCAGTTAATACTGTGAGTACTTTCATATCATACATTCCCCTCGCTCCTGATGAAATTCTTTCACAGAGTTCTGGCGACTACCTGAGCCAAATCGAACAACATGCACTACCATCTGAAGCACATCCAACGTCAAACATTATCCAAACATTTCATCGAGGATCTGGACTGACAGGATTAGAATTATAGGAGATCCCAATTATCGGACAGTTTTATTTTGGCACCAATGGTAAGCGACATTCCCTTCCAATACCCTGGAGTTCCCTTGCGAACACTCCAATCCGTTTCCTGATGAAAAAACATTTCAAACAGTTCTGCTTCTGAACACCTTGATGATATCCCATTACCAAAAATATTTTCTGAGAACATTCTCAAACACTGTTATGCAATGAATACGTTCCAAGACCATAACTAACGAGAAAATAGGCTGTTCTTAATACCCCAAATCATTGGTAAAGGTAGGCAGCAATACCTTTCGTATGAATATCAAATGCCATGATGACAACAGCTTATCCATTCAACTAAGTCGTATTCGGCCGAGCCACCCTCCCACACCAGACTGGTCTTCACGGATTGGAATGATCGGTTGTGGAGTTTTGAGGGACTCTTCGGCTTTCGGGCTGAAGTGTCACTTGTGTCATGCTGGCTTCCGTGTTGCAAGTCTTCTCGTTGCGTCTTGGAACGTTAGGGCTTGCGGCCGGTCGAGTTGCTTGAGTAAACTGGCCTGTCTGAGCCAATTTCTTCTTCAATTATGATGAATATTTGCATTGTCATGGCTCTTTTGCTAACAGACACTAGTTCTGCAAATTGCACCACCTTTTCATTATCCCTTGAAGTAAATCAATTAAGTAAATGTAACTTGTGGGAAGTTCAGAGTTAGTCTGATCTGCCCCGAAATATATATACCATTGCAAATAAAGCCGTTCATCACTTTTGACTGTCCCTGCCATGATAATGAAGATTGAATATTATGGACTAATTAACGTGTGAGCTGTATATGGGCCAGATTGATTCGATACAGCCTGGCAGAAGGATAATATAGTATTAGAGTGTCAGTGCAGTGTCAGTGCACTGTCAGTGTTTCTTGCTCCAGAGCTCCTTCCTGTCTGTTCTGTTCTGTGCTTATGTTGTATTTGGCGGAACCAGTAGGATTACATAAGCAAGTGGCGGGATCATGTTTATCCTCCCCCGAGTTGGCGCGCCTGTTTCAGCTTTCCCCCCCCTACCAAAGAAGAAAGGTGGCCAAGACAATCTGGTTACTCGTTGAGTACTGGTGTACATACGCTCCTCGTTTAAACCTAAATTCCGCCGCCCAAGGGGAACTGAAGACGTCGTTCCTTGCAAGTGAGGACCAACGACTACACGCCCACCACCCGGACACGACGCTTGTAGGAATGCAATTCCGTCTGGCGACGAACAGTCCAAAATCGCTGGCTTTTTTTTAAGGTCAATCGCGCTCATCCCCGTATTTAAGCGCAACGGGCACCTGGGCAGGACCGATCAGGGTGAACCACAGTTGTGTTCAATCGCATCGGTGTTCCGCAAACGTTGGAGACCGCCGACTGGCCTATCAATCTCGTTTGCCAACTACACAACGTTGGAATACTGTTTGGCCACAATTGCCTTCATGTTGCCATCATATGCTTCTCCATCGCCGAAGATGTTGTCGAGGCATCAGGCAAATGCCTATTCAAAGGGCCACCCATACCCACAGGGCGGCACTGGTACCTTCACAATTTCTCCACATAGGTAATGCTTTCCAAAATCGAGTCAAATACCCTGTGCGACGGCTGACCATGTGGTGGTTGTAGATTCCAACCCAGAAGCTCACCGACTGCATTAAGAAAACGGCGAACCCTCCTAATACGACTTGCCATTTGCCTCGGGGTCGGTCTAGTCTTTTGCATATTTGTATGGCCTGGGGTATCAATAGTGCCACTGTTATCACTAGGTCTGCTTTCATCCGGAGAGGATTTTCAACTAGAAACTGTCCGGTACTACGACTTATCCAACGTACAAGGTACTGCGAGGGGGTGGGAAAGGGAGGAGCGTATCCTCCTCTGCGCACCATTACGTGACGCAGAGTCACATTTGCCGATGTTCTTTTCTCATCTACGGAACCTCACATACCCACATCATTTAATCGACCTTGCATTCCTTGTGTCGGACTCCAAGGACAGGACGTTAACAGTGTTGACCGAGCTCCTCGAAGGACTCCAGGCCGAAGAGGACCCAAATCAACCATATGGCGAGATATCTATCATCGAGAAGGACTTTGGTCAGAAAGTGAACCAGGATGTCGAAAGTCGCCACGGATTTGCAGCCCAAGCTAGCCGGAGAAAGCTTATGGCACAGGCGCGGAACTGGCTACTCAGCGCTGCCTTACGGCCCTACCACAGCTGGGTATATTGGCGAGATGTTGATGTTGAAACCGCCCCTTTTACTATCCTGGAGGATCTGATGCGACACAACAAAGATGTTATTGTCCCTAGTAAGTGAACTGAGACAGCAAATCTATAACCTACCACAGGTCCTAACACTTTGGTGCTAGATGTCTGGAGACCCTTGCCTGATTGGCTAGGGGGGGAACAACCATACGACCTTAATTCCTGGCAGGAGTCAGAAACAGCGTTGATGCTGGCAGACACCCTCGACGAAGACGCAGTCATTGTCGAAGGGTATGCAGAGTATGCCACATGGCGGCCGCATCTTGCCTACTTGCGAGATCCATATGGTGACCCAGATATGGAAATGGAAATTGACGGTGTGGGTGGAGTTAGTATTTTGGCTAAAGCTAAGGTATTCAGGTCTGGGGTTCATTTCCCAGCCTTCAGCTTTGAGAAGCATGCGGAGACGGAAGGGTTCGGAAAGGTATGTTGCAACTTCGAGCTGGTGGAACGTGAAGTTAACCATAAAACAGATGGCGAAGCGGATGCAGTTTTCCGTCGTGGGCCTACCACATTACACCATTTGGCATTTATATGAGCCAAGTGTTGATGACATTCGACACATGGAGGTAAGTTATCTTTGTTCTTATGCCAACCACTCGGCTAATGTGATGTAGGAAATGGAACAGGAACGCCTGATACGTGAAAATGAAGAGAAAGAGAAAGCCGAGAGGGCCAAAAAAATCAAGGAGCAGTTTGATGACCCCAACAGCCAGTGGGAAAAGGATAAGACAGATATCCAAAGCATGGCTATGCTTGAGAAGGCAAAGGAGCAACAAGCAACCGCTACTCCGGTTTCTAGCCCCTGAGCGATCATGACGGAGAAGAACCCACCCAAAGAAGCTGTAAGGGCAAATTTACGCCACCACATATACCGAAATTGTATCTGACAGCATTTAGACACATCCATCCGGGTTTATTGCTACTGGTGGGCTGGGTGACAGTGTTTGGACAGGGTGGGGGGAGCCCCAGCACAGTCTGTGTTATGGAAATGTATACTATGTAAGTGTTGTATAAAGGGGACAGCACAGGCGGCATTGTCATGCGGACTTAATTATCCTCCGATGCATTGGCTATAGAAGGCGTATATTTCAAGGGATCTGCATATTAGTTATTGTGGTTTACAACCAGCTGTGCCCATGTGAATGGTTTAGAACGGGTGACGAATTCCTAGGCTGCAGACCTGATTATGAAATACATTGCAGTTGAACTCGGTCCTATTGCCATTCAAACCCAATAACCAACCCCTTTACTCCTGCCCGGTATGAGTAAACTGAACCTTGTGCGTGAATAATACCACCCAGGCTAAAGATTGAAGGACATAAAAATGTGACCTTATTTAAAGCAATTGCAGCGGCTCACTTGGACCGTCCATGGCCCGACAATCGATTATTGCAACTCAGGTACTATAATACAGAAGATTCTTATTTATAGAGGTGTAGTTATTGTATTTATGGGACACAGGACCAACTCCTTTGTAGGTCTGATAACGACACGTGACACCAGTAGATAACAACGCGACCGGGGCCACGACCGCTGTCGACCCTGGATCGGGACACGACTCGGCATTGGGGAGCTGTGCCTCCGAAATTTATAGACATTTAAAAGTCCAACGGCGGAGACAAGAAAGCCCGCATTTTCTCGACAGGTGATCTTTGTCGCCCTGAAGAATTCTGGGCTTCACGTTCTTGCTATCTGTGAGTTCTTTCTCAGGCTTGAGTGTCAACAATACGCCCCCCGACATAGCTTGGGAGCGACCTCCAACAATACACCACTAACTTTACTCAGCTTGGAGTGACCTCCAACAATACATTATCAACCCAGCTTGCTTGCAGCAACCCCAATTATAAACCACCGACTTGACTCACTCAGCCAGCAGTGACCAACAACCATACATCACCGATCCAACTCCGCTTGTAGCGGCCTCCATACCACGGTTGCGGATACAAGTCATGAGCGGCGATGAACAGGCCAGAGAACTAGGAAGAGGCCAGACAGAATTGGGCTCCCATATGCCATTCCAAGCCAGCACTGGGGAATTCTCGGGGAATATGCCGGATCAAGTTCGCCAACCACAGTCTTCACCCAGCAGACGCCCAGGAGCCTTCCCAGTTTCAGTGGCTATCGACCCGGTAGCTCTAATAACCACAGAATGTATAACCGTGGCATCTGCCATGCGTAAGCATGCTCGATGGGCTCATTCATCAGTTTCAGCCATCCTTGGTGGGAGTACAAGCTCTTCCAACTCCGTTGCGGAAGGGTCCAGACCTTCAACTCCAGGACGCACCCTTTCCACCCGAAAGGGGAACCAAGTCCGGCCATCTCTTGTCGAACATGATAGTCTAGCAAACCGGTGGGGGTTACGGGGGAAGAAGGCAAAGAGCATGCAAGATAACCCATTAATGGCTGGCTTTGGACGCTTGAGACGGGACTTGATCGGTTGCAAGGGTATATATCCATTATCATGGACGCGCAGGGACGTCTAAGCTAACATGCTCTATAGATATTCGCGATTTCGATACTCCCGCTCTTCTCCACCCATTCCTCCAGGTTATCCAGGCATCCGCGACCTCAGCCCCTATCACCTCATTGGCTCTTGTTGCTATTACGAAGTTTTTCTCCTATAATCTAATAAGCCGTGATTCTCCTAGGTTAGCCCTAGCAATGCAATCGCTGTCGGCTGCTATTACACACTGTAGGTTTGAAGCAAGTGATTCAGCAGCCGACGAGATAGTCCTCCTGCGAATATTGAAGCTTATGGAAGGAATGATATCGGGGCCTGGAGGAGAGCTGTTAAGTGACGAAAGCGTCTGCGAAATGATGGAGACTGGCCTTAGTATGTGCTGCCAATCAAGACTGTCTGAGCTACTCCGTCGATCAGCGGAGATGTCGATGATCAAAATGTGCCAGGTAATATTCGAAAGATTAAAATACCTCGAGGTTGCAGCAGGCGAAAATATCGAAGCGTTAGACGAAAACACAAAGGAAGACATGGATGGTGTAAAGATGGATCCGTCCGCAAATGGCAACGATGCTGTTGCCTCATCACTATCTGCGCCAACAGAGTCTGAATCGTTACCAAGCGTAAGCTTGGACGTCCCACAACCAACGGAGACAAGCGGCGTGCCAACAAGCAATTACGAACCCGAAATTGGCGCCGGGCCAAGTTCGGAAGCTTCAGAAGACATTGAAATCAAGCCGTACTCACTTCCATCGATCAGGGAACTGTTCCGTGTTCTGGTCGACCTGCTGAACCCACACGATCGCCAACATGTGGATGCCATGAGAGTCATGGCGCTACGGATTATTGATGTTGCCCTTGAAGTTGCTGGCCCGTCCATCTCCAAGCACCCCAGTCTGGCGTCTCTCGCCGAAGATAGACTTTGCCGGCATCTGTTCCAGCTGGTGAGATCTGACAATATGGCCATACTCCACGAATCTCTGATAGTTGCTGGCACATTATTGTCCACATGCAGAGAGGTGTTGAAATTGCAGCAAGAACTGTTCTTATCTTACATGGTGGCGTGTCTGCACCCACGTGTTGAGATACCAAGGGAGCCAGGCATTGATCCGTCACTGTATTCCGGCGTGCCACAAGCTCCAAAACTAGTCAAACCACCGCCCTCGCAAACAAATAGCGGCCGGTCGACTCCGGTTCCTGTAAAGGACAGGCAAAAGCTGGGTATGGAAGGAGGCTCTCGGAAGCCAGACGCGAGAGAGGCTATGGTGGAGAGTGTGGGCGCTCTTGCTCGCATCCCAACGTTTATGGTTGAGTTGTACGTGAACTACGATTGTGACGTGGATCGGAGTGATCTTTGTGAAGACATGGTTGGTCTTCTGTCACGTAATGCCATACCCGACTCGGCTACCTGGAGTACGACAAGCGTCCCGCCGTTGTGTTTGGATGCTCTCCTGGGTTATGTGCAGTTTATAAGTGAAAGACTTGACGAACCGCCTCGAAGTGGAGGCTATCCCGATCAAAGTCAGTTGAGGGAGCAACGAAGGAGGAAGAAAATCATTATCAAGGGCACCACAAAGTTTAACGAGAGTCCTAAAGCAGGTATAGCCTACTTAACGTCTCAAGGGATAATCGATGACTCGAGCGATCCTGATTCTGTTGCTACATTTTTGATGGGAACTAGCCGTGTCTCTAAGAAAGTACTGGGCGAGTTTTTGTCGAAGAAGGGCAACGAACCCATTCTTGAAGCGTTCCTTAATCGATTTGATTTCTCGGGCAAACGTGTTGACGAGGCGGTGAGGGATCTCCTGGAGGCATTCAGGTTACCAGGAGAGTCGGCTTTGATTGAACGCATCATTACCTACTTCTCGGAGAAGTACTGCTCGCAGTCACCACCGGATGAGATCGCAGACAAGGATGCTATATACGTCTTGACGTATGCGATCATAATATTGAACACAGACCAGCATAATCCCAACCTAAAGTCACAGAACCGGATGACGTTAAACGACTTCTCGAGAAACCTCCGTGGCGTGAACGGCGGAAAGGATTTTGCGCCGCAATACCTTCAAGATATTTTTGATTCCATCAAGTCAAACGAGATTATCCTACCTGACGAACACGACAACCAGCATGCCTTCGATTACGCTTGGAAGGAGCTGCTGCTTAAATCAGAATCGGCCGGAAATCTAATCGCCTGCGACACAAATATTTATGACGCTGACATGTTCGAGGCAACATGGAAGCCTGTTATTGCTACTCTGTCTTACGTGTTCATGTCTGCCAGCGATGACGCTGTCTTTCACCGAGTTGTCACAGGGTTTGATCAGTGCGCTCGAATTGCTACACGATATGGCATGACCGAAGCACTGGACCAGATTGTGTATTGTCTCAGCTACATTAGCACCCTTGCAACAGTAACTCCGGCAAGCACAGCATTGAACACAGAGATCCAAGTAGAAGATACGAGTGTTATGGTTAGTGAGATGGCTGTTAAATTTGGGAGAGATTTCAAGGCCCAATTGGCGACTGTTGTGCTGTTTCGTGTCGTCTCCGGCAGCGAGACTATTATTAAAGATAGTTGGATACATGTGAGTCTCTAATAACTATAAATCTAAGGTGGGGACGCTAATATTTTATAGATTGTCCGCATATGGATCAATCTGTTTGTTAATAGCCTGATACCGCCATTCTTCTCTGCAGCACCGAATAGGATGGAAATTGCGCCTATTCCCCTGCAGAACCCATCGCAGGTCATCGACCGTGGTGCCAAAGCCACAGATGCAGGCCTTTTCTCGGCGTTTACTTCGTATATTTCGAGTTATGCTGCCGATGACCCACCGGAGCCCTCTGAGGAAGAGCTCGAGAGTACATTGTGCACGGTCGGATGCGTCAATGCGTGCTACATGGGCGATGTCTTCGCAAATGTCATGTAAGATAATCTCAAGATACGTGAATAACCCGTAACCTGACGTTATTTAGGGATTTGCCAGCGAAATCCTCACAATACCTCATCGAAGCATTACTCTCGCAACTACCAGATGATCCTTCCTCTACGATTATAGCGGTAAAGTCCGACAACAATGCTGCGACAGTGAATGGCCAGAAAAACCTTGGTGATGGACTAATTTATGACCCTGCGTTTGTCTATATTTTGGAACTATGCACCGTCCTGTGTCTGAAAGGCGAGAACTCCGTCCTTCAGTCAGGAGCCCAGGTATCAGAAGCACTGCAGAATGTAATTCGGGATTCTGCAAACTACCACCCTACACTGATTGCCCGAGCTGTTTTCTATCTCCTCAATCTTTTGCATGCGAGTTATGTCAGTATATCCGAATCCCTAACTCGAATTAGGCTAACCAAACTTGTAGGAACACTCATTCATTAGAGTCCCAGTCGTACTCCATACGATTTCTAGCTTCAAAAAAGGGTTACTAGATAAAGCGGCGCCTACTATTCTGGAAGGGATTAAAGTTTGTATCGAAAGTCCAGGTCCTCTACGCAATGAAATAATCACCTCGCCTGACTTCTGGGTCATCCTACGGGCGCTTTCAAAGAATCAGCAAGCATCTTCGACTGTTTTCCATATTTTGGAAGGGGTCACAACAGGGAAGACCCCACCTTCCATAATGGCTGACAACTATGAGTCGGCCGTCTCTCTCTTGAATGATTTCGCATCTGCTGGAAGTATTGGATCTGTGGTAGAGCAAAAACAAGATACGAGATCTCGGAGAGGCCAGCAGACGAAGCCCCTAAAAGCACAGTAAGTCACATTTGAAGATAAGTTGTAGGCAAGCTAACATCTCAGGTCCGACGAGGTGGTTGAAAGAGGCGTCAAAGCAGTGGGGATGATATACCACCTTACTCCAAGAATTCCGACTTTGATGAAGCAGTCCCATCTTGAAAGCGACAAAGGTCAGTAATGAAAGTATTTTATAATGTGGGCATGCTGACATAATACACAGCCTGGGAAGCATATTGGTCTCCCATATTCAAAGCTCTCGCAACTCAGTGCATTAATCCGTGTCGTGAAATCCGACACCAAGCATTTTCGTCTCTGCAACGGTCGCTTTTGTCGGAGGAGCTTAAGTTGGGCAGTCAGCATTCATGGACGGCCATATTTGAGGAAGTTTTGTTTCCCTTAATCTTCAGGTTACTTAAACCAGAGGTTTACTCAACCGATCCAATTGGCATGAGCGAAACACGGGTCCAGGCAGCAACCTTACTCTGTCGGATTTTCTTGCATTATCTACCTTTGTTGTCAACATGGGAAGGGATGCTTGACTTATGGTTGAAAATTCTTGACATAATGGACCGGCTTATGAACAGTGGGCAAGGGGACAGTTTAGTAAGTTAAAAATTGAAGGAGAGCCGAGTAATTTACTGACTATTGGACTTTTAGGAGGAAGCTGTTCCAGAGAGCCTAAAAAACATTATTCTGGTAATGTCGACGAGCGAGTATCTCGCGCCACAAGTTGAAGACCCTTCTCAGGAGAAGCTTTGGGCGGAAACTTGGAAGAGACTCGACCGGTTCTTACCGGATCTTCGCGGCCAGCTTGGCCTGGAATCAAAGGAACTGGTCGTCGATAGCCACCCACCCCCCACCGCCGCTGAGGACACTGATGTATCCCCTTCATCTACTGTGTAACAAGTTACGTACGCATCGTCAAATCAGTAGCCCTCAGCGAATAATGCTAGACATTGATAGGAGGAGCAATCGTGTGAATAACCAATGTACATACCTTATAACAACTATAATTACGAGTACTGCAGTGAGTTTCTCACTCACAAAATCACTTGCAGCATTCTTTACTGCCTGCAACTTACCTTGTGCTCATATATGCCCCTGACTCTTCGGAAATTGATCATTTGATGCTAAGTTACATTGTTTATTGATTTTGCCCGTGAAATGTAAGAATCAAGTCGACAACAAACCATAGTTTAATTATGTGGGCAGATAACCACCACTTAAGGGCAACGGCGTAAATCACTCAAGGCAGAGGAAATTGTGATGTGCTAGGTGTATGCAGACAGACTCTAAGGTCGCCAACTTTGTCTCAACTTAGAAGTTACCTCTCTATCTGTATACTATTTCGGACGTGGCGTAATTTATACCTACTGCACAACCATGATTAATTCATGACTCTTAGCGGTCTAATCCTAACTACCTATCTACTATGTACGTGGTTTAAACAACAAGTCAGAGGATTCTTAGAATATTTCTGGTAGAACTCGTGTCGCCCAAAACTCCAAAGAACAAGTATAACTATGCATAGAACGAACCTATCTCGTCCGTTCGTTTGTTGGCAACTAACCTACTAATTTTAGCCCCTAAATATTTGAACACCTTTACTTGAATTTTAGTTACTGCTGTTGCTGTCTACAACTAATCCTTATATTTTTAGGTAGCATGAGTATTTTAGTAGTATAGACCATGCTGTTGTTGTATTCAACTGCTTAGTGTTGTTTGTCCTTATAGAAAAAGGCAGGGTTTCAACACCTTGCTACATTAGCTATACTATTAAAATTATTAAATGGTAACATGTACACTTCAGATAATTTAGGTCAACCTACATTAAATGAGCGTTGGTGATTTTTATTACAGTTAATTATAGAATTACCACCTAAACCGTTAAGACTATAGTGTGATAGGTAGTTCTGTCATTTTAATTTTAAACTATTTTAAAATAACAGAACTACCACTATACTAATTTATAACCTATGTGTTAGAGCTAATAAACTAATCTAAGACTACTGTAAGAGTAGGCGTTTCACTTTGTGTTAGAGTTTATAAACCAACCTAAGACTACAAGAGTAGACGTTCTACTTTTGTATAGTTCATGGTTTCTAACACTTTGTATAGTTTAATGGTTTAACACTACATATTAACTTATCCATAACAGTATTCTACACTTTATCTTAGTAGAAATATTAGAGCTACTACTACCCTTTATTTTAAAATATTAGAACTAGTAACTACCCTAATAATTTCCTAAGCTATGTCACGTGGTTCTACTTTAATAGATAGATAAGGACACTACACTATTATAAGGCATATGTAAGCTTGTTTTAGCAGCTGCTTCTACCTAAATCTAATCTACTTCTCTCTTCTACCTACTTAATCCCTTTTAGTATTTTTCTTTTCTTTTGTACTATATAGTAGTATTACTAATTTAACTAATTACTAAATTATTACCTAAAATATTTAAATATTATTAAATTACTACCTAACTATTTAGAAATTACTAGATTACTACCTTATAAAATTATAACTAAAGTTAACTTATCTATAATAGTACTCTATAATTTATTTTAGCTATTATCTATATATACAATTACTATAGAATATAAGTTATCTCTAAACTAATCTATAACTTAACGTAGGTCATGGTGTAAGCGCCGCCATGGTGTAAGCGACAATTTGGTGGGGTAGTAGGAGCTACCCCATCAAACCAGCAGACTACTACTACAACTACTACTACAAAAATGGTCCAGCGCAAGATATCTTGAGCCTTAATACTTTAAGGCTCAAGAGCTTGATTTACAAGTTTCTAAGGCAATTGAAGGAGTTAAGTTAGGAAAATTTAAATCAGCACATGATGCAGCAATTGCTCTAGGCCTACGCCCAAATACTGTTCTTAGGCGTATAAAAGGTGGCTTTACGCGACGCGAAGCGCGACAGCAGCAGCAACTCCTGTCAAAAAATCAAGAGAAAACCCTCTTAAAGTGGACTAAGGAGCTTACTACAAGCGGTTACGCTCCTAGCCATCGGATATTACGTGAGGTTGCAGATGAAGTCCGGTCAAATAAGTGTCGCGTTTTTCAGCCTTAACAGCTACAATAACAGCAACAAACTCAACAACTACAAACTTAACAAGAACACATTCCTAACTTACCCCTTGGGCAAGACTAGGTTCCACGATTTATTCAAAGGCATTCTAACTTACGTGTTAAGTTAGGACGTAGAGTTGAGGCACAGAGGATGAATGGGGTGACAAAAGCAGTGTTAAAGGGGTGGTTTGACGCGTATAAGAGCCTCACAACAGAGCTAAAAATCGAAACACACAACACCTACAATATGGATGAGACTGGATTTTCAATTGGGACTATGCAATCTACACGAATTATAGTCGACTCTACGCTCCGTACGCGATTTCAAGCTCATCCTAGCTAACAGGAATGGGTGTCTGCTGTTGAATGCATTTGTATGGATGGAACAGCTATTAAGCCCCTTATTATATTTAAGGGCTAGAACATCCTACAAAGCTGGATTCCGAAGGAGGTTATACAAAAATGGCACTTCTCTACAAATACAAAAGGATGGATAAGTAATCTTCATGGATTAGAGTGGCTAAAACGCGTTTTTGAGCCCTCTACAAGAGCAAAAGCAACACAAAATGGACGACTACAGCAACGGCTCCTAATTTGCAATGGCCATGATAGCCATATAAGTGGAAGCTTTATATTACACTACATTCAAAATCGAATATCGCTCCTTATAATACCTCCTCATACATCTCATGTTCTACAGCCACTTAATATTTCAATTTTTAGGCCCTTAAAGCAACACCTTACAACTGCTCTCTCACACCTAAATGAGGCACAACTCCTACGAATACAGAAAGTAGAGTGGCTTGAAGCATATATAAAAGCAAGAGAATTAGCATTTTCTAACTTAAATATTACTTCTACATGGAGAGGAAGTGGGCTACAGCCATTCCAGCCACAAACAGTCATTCGAGCAGCTACGCTTCCTACAACAGACATAATATTAGAACGGCCTTATACTCCTACAGAGCATGATATTTTTGAGAAGGTATTCTTAAACAGCAGTCCACCTGATTTTCAAACACTTCACAAAGCAAATATAGTGCTCTCTACAGCCTTAAATCAAGGTGTTTTGAATACTCCTACAAAGCGATATATCAATAAGTTAGTAGATGAGACAGAACGCCTTAATACACGCAATACCCTTTAAAAAAGAGAGACAGATAACTTACGTTCAATTATTCAGAAGCGTAGAGTACAGAATAAGGGTAAGAGAGCTGTTTTAAAGGGTCAATTCCACATTTCCATGGAAGAACTCCGGTCGTAAGTTATAGAAGCAGAAGTAGCAACAGCTACAGCTTCACAAAGGCCTAGAACAACGCCACAGCCTATAAACAAAGCTGTAATTGAGGAAATGGATGAAGAGAGTGAAGAAGAGAGCGAAGATGATGATATAGATGAATTAGGGTGGTAGTAATTGAATTATTTGCGATTTTTAGTAGTGGTAGTAGTCTGGTGGTTTAGTAGTTTGGTGGGGTAGGGCGCTTACACCATTAGGGCGCTTACACCACGACCTACGTTAAGGGTAAAAGAGCAGTTTTGAAGGGTTAATTCCACATTTCTACAGAAGAACTCCAGTTGCAAGTTGTAGAGGCAGAAGCAGCAACAGCAACAGCTTCACAGAGGCCTAGAACAACGCCACGACCTATAAACAAAGCTATAATTGAGGAAATAGATGAAGAGAGTGAAGAAGAGAGTGAGGAGTCTTTTGATGATGATATAGATGAATTAGGGTGGTAGTAATTGAAGTATTACAATTTTTTGAAGCTTTTGATGGGGTGGCCCCAACCCCACTACTGTATCTACGCCATTGCTGTATCTACGCCATGACTTACGTTAAGTTAGCAGATGAGACAGAACGCCTTAATACATGCAACATCCTTCAAGAAAGAGAGACAGATAACTTACGTTTAATTATTCAGAAGCGAAGAATACAGAATAAGGGTAAGAGAGCAGTTTTGAAGGGTCAATTCCACATATCTACAGAAGAGTTGCAGTTGCAAGTTGTAGAAGTAGAAGCAGCAACAGTAGCAGCTTCACAGAGGCCTAGAACAACGCAACAACGAAGCTACAATTGAGGAAATAGATGAAGAGAGCGAAGAAGAGCCTTCAGAGGATGATATAGATGAATTAGGGTGGTAGTAATTAAATTATTTGCGATTTTCTAAATTAGTAGTAGTTTGATGGGGTGGTTCCAATCCCACTACGGCCATTAACGTAGGTCATGGCCTTACCGACCGTATGGCCTTACTGACATAGTGGGTTCACCACCTCATTAAACTAGTCAACCACGTATAGTTGAAGGTCACGTGATCTAGACTTTAGCTCTTTATAGCTTCTACTATATAGCTTATAAGGTCTAGTCCGTTTATACTAGTATTCTTTATATACACATACATTATACTTAAAAACGCTAGCTTGTAAGCTAAACCTATAAGAGAGCTATAAGCAATTTAATATTTGCCATACAAATATTTTATATGGTAAAACTTTAAACCTTTAATAACTTTTGTAAAAGAATATTGTAGCTACTAGCAGTTTTACATATAATAGATGGCAATACATATTTCCTATCTATAAAAAGAATAAACCCTAGTAATTTTATTAAAGGTGTTATTAATTAATTGAAATTTTGAAATTTAAGTATTCTTATATACAAAGTTGGCTGTAAAGGTACTTACTGTCGGTAAGGCCATACGGTCGGTAAGGCCATGACCTACGTTAACGTAAGTCATGGTGTAACAGGCTACATGGTGTAACCGGCTATATGTACCTTTATATACAAATTTGTATGTAAAGGTACTTAAACTTATAAAACTTAAAATCAAAATAACTCTACTAATAAAAATCGCTACACTTAGCTACTTAATATTTAAGTTCTATATATAAATCTTTATATATATTTAAAACGTTAGTGTTACTAGCGCCTATTTGCACAAGTAATCTAAGATTTTAATTTTTATTATACAAAATATTTATATAGCAAAACTTAAACTAGAAATAACTCTCTAATAAGCTTAGCGTACATTCTAAAAACTTTACTTATAATATATAAGTATATAAAGAGTAATAATCTAAGAGTATTAAGCTTTATAACTACTATTGCAGAAGTTATAAAGAGTTTAGTTTTTGTGAGGTGCGTTGCTACAAAGCTGGATTTTGGTGGGGTGGGCAAAATAGCCGGTTACACCATGTAGCCGGTTACACCATGACTTACGTTACGCCATTACGGCCATTACACCATGACTTACGTTACTAATTAAGTTTATATAACACTATATAGGGCTTTATAATAAGTAACCTATTCTTAGTCACGTAACATATTCTGCTACATATAAACATAAATTATTACTAGAGTTAGGAGTTAGCTATATTAGTTTAGAGCTAGTTTATGTTTTATAGCTTTCTGCAAGATTGTGGTATCTAAGCTGCTGTTTTCGCTTAGTACAACAACCTATTGCACTAGGCTATTAATTGAATTTGGGTTAAACAGTTCAGACCCCAACTTCCTCAAATAGTATTGATGTAGAACTAACATATCTTGATGAAGGACAATTGAGCCGGCCCAGGACCTTACTAACCCGTATGAGCAGGATACGCTCGCAGATCGTGCTGCTAATACAAATGTAATAGGCGAGGACGAAGAGAAAAACGGTGGAAATATGCAAGTTAAGAAGAATTTGTAGATTCAAGATGTTTAACTATTACTACGTATATCAGAGATTATGAGCTGGTGTCGGCACAAGAAAACGAACTACCCGCTGGACTATCATGAATTGCCTTGCCGGATACATAAAGCCCAAGGCCACACTATAGAGAAAGTTAGTTGGTAAGAACGCACAGACAAGAAGGGCGTCCTACTAAGCAAGCGCCAATACCAAAAATTATCATGTTAAGGATGGTAAGGAGTATCTTTTTTGGCGATGAAAGCCATCTGCCCTTGTTCAGAAAGAGCCAAAAGACGCCACTTAGACCAACTGTGTCAAATTAGCGAATAATCTGTAGGAGTAGAGACTAACGGGGCTTACAAGTAAACCAGCTGGCAAAGAGAGCCGTCTGCAATTTTGCCTATTTAGCCGTAGTTTACTAGAAAGGGGACAGGGCACACCCACGATCAGACTGAGAAGGTTATTGAACACCGGAATCGCCTCAGCAATAATCCAGGCGATTGTCCAGAGCAACACCGCAATTCCCACCCATGAGCCCACAGCTAACAGAGTCCGCTGATGCATGCGTGCCGAGCCTCGAAAAATGCGGACATAGACGTACTTGCACGCAACATGTCCATTAATTACACCAGCGATCACGATCTGTGGGGAATTATTAGCAGTCTGCGCAGCAACACCAAAGTTTAGCTTCTGTAACCAACCGTTGGAATTGCGATGCCGTATGCAATCTTGCTTAAGATAGGACCGGTTGACCCTAATGCTGGGGAAGCGACGTCCTTGCCTCCATAGACATAAATGACAATCGCAGTTAGCGTGTACATGCTTGTGTCGATTCCCTGTAAGAGGAACAATGTCTTGGGATAATCTGTCGGGGTTTGCATTTCAGAAATAAAGCTGAAGAATGCGACGTGGCCAGCTAAGGAGAATTAGCAGGATATAAATCGCCTGGTTAACGACACAGCTCTGAGATTATTCAGCTAGAAGGGAAGGGGCCACTTGCCATAAGCAAAGACGATATTTGTAACGGCTAGGAAGCCATGATACAGATTGGTTTTTACTGTAGCGTCAACAGTCTTGCCAGGATGTTGAACACCAATCCCAATCATGGTGACCATTACGGCAACGAAAATGCTGATAAATGCTAGCGAGAGGAGACACACATTAGCTATCCAGTCTATGGCTCGCCTGTAAACAGTTATGCCTGAAGCGGACGCTACCTACAAATAACAGCCATATGTGATACGTTCTTTAGGGTTCGAGGAAGAGCTCCAATTAAGGATACTATTAACCCTATGATGCCAAACACAATAGAACATGTGCCATGGCTAGTCACTGTGTTCATCATGACGGTAAAGGTCAATATATGGCTGCCCATGATAAAGACGAGGAATAGCAATTGGGCGCATCCGAGAAATTCGCGCCCAAAGCGGCCCATGAGAATCTCACCGGCATCGGCCATGCTATGGACAAAGGGATAGCGCAACTTGAACTGGCCAATGACATATCCAGTATATGTTGCCAGCACACCGAGGCCGACTATTAGAATAACGGCGCTGCCATCATTTGGTTAGCAAGAGTTGCTGCTGGATTGTTGACTTACGGGACTAGGCCTAGCTGAGCTACAGCCGAAGGAAGCGACAAAATCCCAAGTGATACTGTCTCCGCTATCATAACTTTTGCACATTAGCTGCATACAAGCGTAGATAGGTGTTCGGGTGGAGGTTTTATATAGGACATACTCATTCCACACTGCCTAAATGGAAAAAAATATATACTCTTAGCACGATCTCAAACTCCGCCGGCCTGCACAATGCCACTTACCACCATGCCATAGTCTTATATTTCACTTCAACACCTGCTTCATCTCCAAATGGGTCAACGTATCTAGGTAGATTGTTGTACTCTGACCCGTTCGCTTCCTCAATTTGATCCGACTGTGGCACTTCCTTGTCTTCCTTGCTTGGGGCATCGAGCGGCTGTAGCCTCTCAGTCGGCCCATTAATAGAATTGGCTGTCATTGTGCGAGTGTTTTCCGACGCAGGTATAATATATGATATAGATTGAACTAAAGTCTAATAAAGGTCTCGGAACAAAATATGAACAGACTATTAGAGGACAGATGGAAATGACACAGAGTTCTGGAAGACGGGGAAGGCACATTTTATAGAGAGCTACAGCTCTCCTTGTATTCCCATGGTTCCTCTCTGAGAAGTCCGCGGAGTGAATCCACGCTACAGAAAGGAAAGGCTAAGGGAGTTGTTTTCCTGTTGATACCTGCGGTTTGCGGTTAGTATCTATTTTTCCCTAGCTTTCAGTGTGACATACAAGCGATGCTAGCACATATTACTTCTATTATACACCTTCCAATTGATATTTTAGAGAGTTACCTGTTGCTACAAAACCCATAAATTACCCCTCATGTAAAGGGCTATGATGCAAATGTAGTACAGATCAGTCCCAGCAAGGGCTGGTGGCAGAACACAAGCTTAGTAGTTAAATACGTAGATCTCCGTATCTCCACGGTACTTTATAGCGAGACATTCATATAGTTACTAGTAAGAGCGCAACGTGTGATGCGTGCGTAAAACAAGATTTGGCCAACTCTCTACGTAGCGATGTCTATGTGCCACTAGTGCCACAAACGCCGCTACCTCTGACGTTTGGGCTGCAGGCGCCACTCCACTAGGGTCACAGGGTTGGCGCCACCGAGATTCCCACGGTCTATCACGTGATATTCCAGGAGCTACCATTTACTTCACCGTTGCACCTTAAACTGGTAATTTCAAAAGGTAAAAGAACACCTGTGGACTAAAGTTCGGCTTACTCTGGAAACAAATTACTTAGTATTTCACTGAACTATGTCAAGCTATGCCTTGATGATATCCTTTACTCCCCCATGCTATCTATAAGCGCCGTGCTTAGCTCAATCTTCGTCCTCTATGCCATCAACATCAATTGCATCTGGATTCGTAACCACAGTCGGTTCAACAGCAGCGTTGCCCTGTGTTGGGCCGGTGCTAGCAGCAACAAACCCCACAGGCGCACGTGCTTCTCGTTCCAAGGCCGCCATGGCATCTTCGTGATTATCATCACCCTTGCCATTGGGGCTTGCATGGCTCCTTGCCAGAGCTTGGGAAGCAATAAAGTTAACGTCTGTGTTGTACTGGGCTTGTACGCTGCGCTTGATACGGAGCATTTCCTTAAACGTATCCTCATTTCCATGTTGAACTTCGAAAGCTTCCCATTTGGACCAGAAGGTCGGACTCGTTCTCGGGTCGCAAAATTGCGACGCATGCCCATATATCGCTCTCGCTCTATCAATTTCACCCAACCTCTTCTCCATATCGGCAAACTTTAAGCACATGTCCCTGGCATCGCTGTCAGGAAGGGCAGCAATGGCATGCTCGTAGATGGGTCTTGTGGATGGTAGCCCAAAGTTAGACGCGGATTTCGTAATATAAAAGTTGAACATGTCTGCCCGATCTTCATCCGAGACTGCTCTCGTAGCACGCTCATATATGCGCATTGCATGTCGTGCTAAGCCTCGATCCTCCTCAAGATTA
This sequence comes from Pseudogymnoascus sp. BL308, assembly GCA_001630595.1. Lineage (NCBI taxonomy): Eukaryota > Fungi > Ascomycota > Leotiomycetes > Thelebolales > Thelebolaceae > Pseudogymnoascus > Pseudogymnoascus sp. BL308. The sequence continues at coordinate 96,418 of LMYD01000045.1, read as the reverse complement.
CCATACATGAGATACAGTACTTTGGCGAAGCGTGGGGGACATCCTTCAACAGCCTGCTCGAAAAGATCCCGTAGCCGTTCAATACTAATTTTCCGGTCGACAGCCTTGGTGAGATATAGGTTCCAGAGTTCAAAGGCTACCGGGTAACTGAACAAATCCAAGCCCCGTTCATAGATCTTAAATGACTCTTCGAAATATTTGCTTTCCTCCAAAAGGTTTGCATAATTGACAACTGTCTGCGGTGTAGCGATTCGAAGCTCAAATATCCGTTCATATATGTTTCTAGTCTCCTCAAGAGTACTGACACTCTCAACAAGATCGACATAAAAGCTCCAAAGCTTCCAGCTCTTGTGAACTCGCTGTTGTGGTGAGAGTGATTCATCGAAATAATCCACTGTCGATCGTTTTGGTGCTTGTACCGCTTTGGCCATGACATTGACGGCTCCCTCGAAATTCTCATTTCTCAGCTCCATCTCGGCCCATTCTATCCACAATTCCGCTAGCTCTGCTACTGACTTAAAAGGGACCTTTACAGCTTTCTCCAGTATAAGTCGAGCGTCTCGCAAATCGCCGCAGTTCTCATAGAGCTTAGCATAATTGACCCAAAGTTCGTGAAACTGGCCAATTGCTTTCTTCGGCTGCACCGCAGCGATGGCGTCGGTATATGTCTGGACCACTTCACGCTTGTTGTCACCCCAGAGAGCGACTCGTTTCTCCCACTCAGGCACATTGTTGGGGTTCTGCCGCAATAGAACATCATTCACGAGGAATGGCCGTCGGTCCATTAATTGCTCGAACCGCATCATTCTGATATCTAAATCAAAATCTGCATCTTCATCCACAGCTCCTCTGCTTGAGCGACTAGCTGCAGAGTCCATTAGCGCCCCAATGACTGATTCTTCGAATTCTGTGTACGAGTCGAAAACCAGCGTAAAGTCGCGAACAGTCATAACTGTTACTATTGCCTCTTCAAAAATGTCCCTTGCCTTTTCAAAGCTTCCACGAGTGATCCAATATGTAGCTAGGCCAGACCATAGCTTGCCTCTTTGGTCTGAAAACCTCTCAATGCCACTTCTGATAATGCTTTCCACATCAATGCCATATTCGTATCCTGTTTCGACAAGCCTGGCATGAGTAACGAGGAGGTCGATCATTTCATTCCAAAGCTGGTAGTGCCCCTTTCCGTGCTTGCTTCGAAACCTAGTATTGTTGAGAATGTTCATATACATCTTAATCGCCTCCGTGTAAAGCTGCTCTTCGACTAACAGTTCGATGAAGTCCTCAGCATCTTCCGGGTGTATTTGCATATATCGTCGCCAAATTTTAACGGCCGTCTGTCCGGTTGCGGAATTTGCGAATGGTCGGTAAAGGGCCCATATCTTGTTGTGTTGAGTGATTGGCAGCGCTCGTAGCGCTCTATCGAACGTGCGGCGTGTGAGTGTTACAAGTGGCTGAAGCAATAAGAATTGAAAGTACATCTCCCATATCTTAGGCATTTTGTTCAAGAGAACAAGAGCCTTCTCAAATAGTGAATTCACTTTCGCAAATTCTGCGGCAAAGATGGCCGGGTTGAGCTTTCGAAGGTGCTTCGTTCTGATGGAGAGATACTGGTACAGTTAGCATTGCCCAGAATAGTCTGTATGTTATTATCCTTACCATTCGCCATAGCTTATATGACCGCGGTAACTGCAAACACGCGCGTTCAAGGATATATGCTTGTTCGTGTAAACTGCCATGTCGCAACTTGAAATTTATATATCCCAGCCATGGCTTGATGCTCTCAGGGTCGCGGAGTATGTCTTGCTCGTAAATCGTATCTTCTTCGGACTGCCTCGAAGTCAGTAACGCCCAACAGCCACGAGTAAGGGTCATACATACAATGAGGTATAGATCAGGTTGTCCCCGCGAAACCTTTCCACGCGCCATTGCAGCGGTCATCATTTCAGTCCTCGCCACTTTACGCGCAGGAAATCCCGCGCCGCGCGCGCTGATAATACTTAGGAGAGGCCTGAGTCAATGTCCTTTCAATAATTGATATTAAAGCTAATGAAGCTATAATTTTGAGGACGCGCGCGGCTCAGGACGAGTCCGAGACAGTTTGGGCATTGAACAGGCGCTTACCACGCTAAACCATATCGGCTAGGCGGTGAGGCAGTATCCCTGTTCCAGCAACCGCCTTATCTTGGGAGCAACCCACTGGACATGTCCAGCTTGCTTGTATCGTGCTTCGAATAATGTCCGCTGTAAGCAACTCAGCGAGACAATCAAGCTAGCTGGAGGAATTATTTCGCCGTAACGGCCATTGGACTCTTTCTTCTAGCAATTTATACTCTTTCTCAAAATGTCGGGAGCTGCGGTAATATAACCTGGGTGCTCAGTCACGAAGTGCTGGCTAACGCAGCTCATTTTAGGACCGAGAGGCTGTCTTCCCTACGAGACAAACGCTGGGGTTGATGAAGGCCAAACTCAAGGGAGCCGAGACAGGCCACAGTCTCTTAAAGCGCAAGAGCGAGGCATTAACGAAGTATGCATTCCTTACCTTTGGTCTTCAACTTTGGCTAACAATAGACTCCAGGCGTTTCAGAGGTAGCATATAATGAGTCGCATCTCGACACTCCGCTGACACCCCTTGTTAGAGATAACCCGTCGGATTGACGAAGCCAAGCGCAAAATGGGACGAGTTATGCAGATAGCGGCATTTTCACTTGCGGAAGTAACGTATGCTGTTGGCGGCGATATTGGTTACCAGGTTCAGGAGTCTGCTAAATCCGCACGCTTCCGTATTCGAACGAAGCAAGAGAACGTTTCTGGTGTTTTTCTGCCTGCTTTTGAAAGCTACACGACGGAAGGAAACAACGATTTCGGATTGACGGGATTAGGAAAGGGGGGGCAGCAGGTCCAAAGATGCAGGGAGACGTACGCCCGGGCCGTTGAGACGCTGGTTGAACTTGCGAGTTTACAGGTACCGCCTTCTACTTGACAGCCTTGTATGAGCATATCTAACTCTCGACTCAAGACAGCTTTTGTGATATTGGATGAGGTTATCAAAGTCGTAAACCGCAGAGGTTCGTTCCATTGCAACCCCCTTCTCTCGACTCTGTTTTGCTGACCGTTGTAGTGAATGCCATGTCTGTATATGTCAATTTACCAATCAGCTCTGGCTAACCTATATCAGCGAACATGTCATCATTCCACGAACTGAAAATACGATTAAATGTCAGTTTAGGCCGTCTTCCCACTAGCATTCGAGATGGCAGAATTAACCCTTCCTAGATATTAATTCCGAGCTTGATGAGCTGGATAGAGAAGAATTCTATCGGCTCAAGAAGGTAGGCTTAGGGTCATATAAACTGTTTACGTTGTCTTACGCTAGGTTTAGGTTGCGAACAAGAAGCAAAGAGACGTCGCCGCGGCCGATGCCGAGATGGCAGCAAAGAGGGAGAAAGACGACGCTGCTGAAAACGGCGGGGACGGACCCTCGGGCGGCGGAGATATTCTTGGGGAGCAAGAGGATGCGGATGTCATATTCTGAACAATTGTTAAACAGATTTCAAATGTGTTATGTATGGCAGTCCCTGTCATATGGCAAGCTCGCGCCTGAAGGCACACATTATGAGCTTATCTGTGTTGTTCATAAAAACAATTTTATATTGAGAAACGGCTTTTTTCACTGCCTCTGATAAGTGACCTTTATGGCCTGGCCAGTCTCCCCAAGGGCCACACCAGCTGTGTTTTCCTTCGCACTTATGGCACCAGCCTCTGCCTCATATTCGACAAAGGCAATACCACGGCGACCTGGGACCAGACGAACTTCCCGAAATCCTTCGAATCTTCCAAAGATACTAGTTAAAGCATCAATATCGTACTCATCTGGGACGTTCTGTACGAAGAGGATCTTGTTCGGAGGGAGATATTCATCTGGAACCACTGCACTGGTGGCCGCATTGGAGGAACGTAAACCGGCGCCTCTTGTTGCTTTGATAGGTCGAGAAGTCATATCTGCAGCGTTTCCAGCAGCTGCCGCTGCGATCTTCAACTTCTTGGCTTCTTCGGCGGCCTCCGCAGACTTCTTCTTATCTAATGGTCCTTCGAATCAGTAATCTTCTCCGAAATACTATAAATATTACTTACCCTTTTCAGCGAGGCGCTTCCTCTTGTGAGATTCGTATTCTTCTTCGTCGCCGGTCTTTTTAACCGTGGCGTCACTCCTTGTTCTTGCAAACGCGAGCTGCATGGGTTTTTCGAAAAGCTCAAAGCCTTGGACTTCATCGATAGCCTTTTGGGCAGATTCGACAGTGTCAAATACGACGAACGCCTGGCCCTTTGCTTTCAGGTTTGTCTTCGCGACGATATCTATAATTTCGCCATATTCCGAGAACAGCTCTGTGAGCGCTTCTTTCAGTTGATCAACCTTAATATGTTCTTCCAGGTTGCGGACATATACGCTTTATCATGGTTAGCAGCGAAACAAACGTGTCGGTGTGCAATGACACGTACGTAGCGCTTGGAGGGGGGGATGTAGTAGCCATTGCAGAAACTCCGCAGTCTGCAAAGAAGAGATAGATGGTGAGGTTTGCGTTGAGAATTTGCGGAATTCGAGTAGAGTCGGGTCGTCGCAAGACAGAGAGTTACATGCAATGCAGGCAGGTATGGTAATCGGAAGGTGGGTCACTGTACAGGCCTGTACTGAGCTTAATCTGTATGGTCCGTGCGTTGAGGTCGTTTGGCTTCAAAACTGGACAACCTTGGTGGCTAGACGTCACTTGGAATCCTCGTAGTTTCCAGCAGGGCACCCTTTAAAACACACCTAATTTGTCAGGTCAATAATCTCTATGTTTGCCAGCATGTTCTAAACATTGATATGCAGATTATCCCCTAGAGATTTTTCTGGAGACAACTACGAAATCTGCTTATGCTTTGACCGCAGCATGGCAAAGCAACTTTCACAACGCACAAACACGACGGCGCCAGTAGCTGACTAGATTGCCACAACAGAGGCGCCTTCGACATGACAGAGGCTTTTGATGATACCGGCGAAGAATCGCGGGGACGATCCTCGGGGCAGCTGGGCCGTCAAGACACTACAGGACAATTACAGGATGAAACCTGGAATCGTGCACCGCCAACCGATGACACGTTTGAACCAGGGTCTGCCATGCACCCTCTGCCAGCATCTAATTCTAATGATTTCGTTGCGGGGGCCCTTCCCTCTGAGACGGTTTTATCCCCGCTCCACAGCAACCTGCCAAAAAATGTCGAAGATGCAAGTCGACCTTCATCTGCCAAGTTGACCCAGGACATTGGATTGTATGACAAGGCAGCCATTTCAGGCTCTTCCCAAAGTTTCCCTGGCCCCAGCCTTGATCAAAAGAGGGGTAAAGGCGCGCTGCATGGAAAGACTAGTGACCAAGGGGTCTGTAAGATGCACAAATTTACAGTGTACGAAACAGCCACGAGATACTACCTCGTGGGCGCCGATATCATGGATCAGAGATTCCGGATTCTAAAAATCGACCGTAATTCGGACGTTGGGAACCTGAGCGTATCGGAAGATGACATTGTGTATACGAAAAAGGAAATGAACGAATTATTAAGTGCGATAGGCGACGGCAATAAAAGTACCGGGGGGATGAAGCTCAAATGCAGCACATGGGGCCTGCTCGGTTTTGTCCGATTCACTGGAACTTATTATATGCTTTTGATTACCAAGAGAAGCCAAGTAGCTATGATCGGGGGGCATTATGTCTATCAAATAGATGGTACGGAGCTCGTGCCCCTCGTCACTTCCCAGAATTCCAGATTCAAACCAGATCCTCGGAACGCAGAGGAGACAAGGTTTTTGGGGATTTTAAATAATCTTGACTTGTCCCGTTCGTTTTACTTCAGCTATTCATACGATATAACGCACACACTCCAACATAATATCCTAAAGGAACGCGACGCCATGGCTCAAAACCTTCCTCGCCCATACCCGCCTGAATACAATGACATGTTTGTTTGGAACAACTACTTGTTGAGGCCTGCTACAGTGGCACTGAAGAATACCTACGACTGGTGTCTTCCAATAATCCATGGCTACATGGATCAAGCCGGTATGACACTACATATATCACTGTCAAATATGTGCTAACTCTATAGCCCTTTCAATATACGGCCGGACCGTTTACATCACAATCATTGCAAGAAGATCACGATTCTTTGCCGGGGCCCGATTTCTGAAACGCGGGGCAAATGATCTGGTAAGTTTAGCCATATATCTTTAGTTCCTCACTAATAGGTGTAAAGGGTTACGTTGCCAATGATGTCGAAACTGAGCAGATAGTTGCTGAAGGGCTGACCACTTCGTTCCATGCGCCGGGCCCTAAACTCTTTGCCAGCCCAAATTATACTTCATACGTCCAACATCGAGGAAGCATACCTCTATACTGGACTCAGGATAGTACCGGAGTGACACCGAAGCCACCCATCGAACTAAATCTAGTAGACCCGTTCTACAGTGCCGCAGCCCTTCATTTTGACAACTTATTTCAGCGATACGGCGCCCCAATTTACGTCCTTAACCTCGTAAAGTCTCGCGAGAGGATTCCTCGCGAGTCGAAGTTATTGCATGAGTTTACGACTGCTATAAATTATCTAAACCAGTCCCTACCAGAGGGCAAGAAAATTATACACAAGGCATGGGATATGAGCCGAGCGTCCAAAAGCCGTGACCAAGATGTTATAGGGACACTTGAAGCTATCGCGGAGGAAGTTGTTACCACTACTGGTCTCTTTCGGAATGGAGATGGCAAGGCCACCCTACCTACAGTACAGAACGGGGTGGCAAGAACTAACTGTATCGATTGCCTTGATCGTACCAACGCAGCCCAGTTTGTTATTGGGAAGCGGGCTCTAGGATATCAGCTCCACGCATTGGGAATTATTGCCGGGACCTCTATTGATTATGATACGGACGCTGTCAACCTCTTTACTCATATGTATCATGATCATGGCGACACCATTGCTGTTCAATATGGAGGCTCCCAACTCGTCAATACCATGGAGACATATCGTAAAATAAACCAGTGGACAAGTCATTCCAGGGATATGGTGGAAAGTTTCAAGAGGTACTATAACAACTCTTTTCTCGATGGTCAGCGGCAAGAAGCATACAACCTCTTCCTCGGCAATTATATTTTTACCCAAGGACAACCCATGCTTTGGGATCTAGTAACAGATTACTACCTGCATCATGCTGACCCGAGAGCTTGGTCTGGGAAACAACGTCGCAACTACATCTCCTGGTACACCCCGGAATATCTGGCCGAGAGGAAGATGCCAACTGATGCTCTATTATTGACATCGAGAACCACCGACGAAAAACTCTACGATTTCGACGATTACTGGCTAGAGTATTATAAACCTCTTGCTCTTTCCTCGTTCTTGAAAATATTTTCTTATAATATGAATTCGACTGTACGCTACACCCCCGCCAGGTCGATTCAAGAAGGGAGGTATGACCTGAGTCCATTCAGGGTTCGAACAGAGATAAATCAAGCGGTGCCGGACAAAAGAGCGGCAATAAACCAAGCCTTCAATTTAGATACTCGGGACAAGCACGACAATGACACCTCTGTCAGCCCGGGAATCACAAAACGGACGCCAATGCAACGATGGCTTCAACCGATCGACGAGAAAGCTTCCATGAACCATGGAACCATGATGGAGCCTCGATCTACAAAGATACACTTATCACAACCAAGCCAGAAGATGCCAGCGCTTGATTTGTCTAAAACCGCCCCGCTTACTTTCAAACAAGTCGTTCAGGATTCACTGAATCCATTTGTCACGGATCAAGAAGCGGAGGATTATGCGCGGTACATTAATCATCCGCAGACATTACCACTTGTCGTCTCGACTGAAACGCCAGCAGATATTGATGTGGAATATCTGGATTATGTAAGTGGCGCGTGGCAAGAATCAAACTCTCTTTCGTATACCCTCGAGGAGGATTTGAGGGACTTTTCCGACTTTTTAACTGTCCCCGATAATCCTCTCACAGTCACCAACGAGGATGCCCAGAAGAAGAGGTACAAAGCATACCGTAAATGGCATAACGGGAAATCGTTGTTCAAGCAGCAACCCATTGACTAAATCTATCTACCTCGTGTGTTGGGGGCGGCCACCAAGCTACTGGGACACTGGATTTGAAGTTCTTCTAATGTTAGCTAGAATTTTGGGCCTTACCCCTGAATACACTTTATTAGCTTTAGATTGCTCATTGGGACGCGGCTTATGGGCTAGTATGCGATATTCATTGCATTCGACTTGTACCTATCTGCAATGGGGGTCTAGGCAGTGTTTGCAGGCCAGTATTGAACATATAATATATTCTATTCTATTCGAGTTTGAATAAATCCGCAAGGTCAGGGTAGACATTCACTACATCCGCGAGGGCCGTTACTTGGCCGACTGTTCCTCCGGTAGACCTGCAAAGCAATGCGGCCGATATTTGCAGCTCCTTCTTGAGTTGATCAAGTCCACGTTTCACATCCTCACTGCCACTGTTCGTGATTTCTTCAGTTAGATTTACCCAGCAAATGGATAGTGCCTTGACAATCTGAACTCGATGATGTTCTTCCGAGAGTATTGGCCAGCAATTAAGGATTGTGGTCTGAATAGTCTTTATTCCTTGTAGAAGAAGGGTAGGATTGGAAGATGCGAATGGATCCACCAGGACAGCTGAAAGCAATGGCAGGATATCCTGCTTAAACATTAGTTTGTGTATCCAAATAACTCTAAATATTACAAACCTTGGCATGCCTGATGGAGTAAATCTGAAGGCGGTTTATTATTTCGCTCATCTCGGCGAGTAATAGCTCCAGTATAATCGTTATATCTCCAGAATGGTGAATCCCATTAAAAATCCCCTCACGCATCACTCTGTCGTAAAATCGATTCCTCTCAGGTTTACTATCCTCGGAGACGTATCGAATATCTCCCAATTTCAAGAGAGCTGCATACGCCTTCTGGAGTAGCAACTGCGACTCTGCGACGGGAGTTAGGGTGGGTAGAAATGATAAAGTCGGCATGAGTGCTTCTTCGAGTAAATCGCTGAGGCCGGTTTGGACGAGCATTCTTGTTGGGGTTTTCTTGAGGAATTCAGATAAAATGGTTAATCCCGATGCTCTCACAGAAGTCGTAGGGTCGTCCAAGAGAGTCATTAACGGCGGGATGAACAAGTGCCAGTTATTGGATATCAGACCCTCCTGTTAGGTGTTAGTATGCTGGTGATTTCAATGACTTGAGACCTCACATCAGCTGTAGTGACCACCCACGCAAATACCGTCACTGCATGGATATCTCTGCATTTCCACGGCTTAGATATCGCGTCAGGGCTGCTTGCCACCTCGGTAATTCGATTACCCAGGTTCCCATCTGGTGCCTTTCTTCCCTGGGATGTTACTGTCCGTGGAGTTGACTTCGCGAACAAAGGGCGTATGAATCCTTTTAGAACGTAGTCGATTATAAACGTCCTTGTAAGTACTTCCCGTGGCTGGTGATCCACAGTATCAATTGAAATCTCATGCGCTGGTTTGGAATTCCAGGTATCGCCCGGCTGAGTAAAGGCAAGCAAACTTAACAAAACCTCTGACATAGTATTTGCTTCTGATATCAAGCCATACGATATCAAAAGTTTTATGGAGTTCAGGGCAAATACAGATGTGAATCTCCATTCTGCCCTAGCTTTCTCAATTTCCTCTGAATTGACTGATGAAATGGTTAGCAATGCCCAGTTGAAGCAGGATTGCGAGCATAGCAACCTTCATCAAACGACGCGTCGAGGAAACATGCCCCATCTGGCCGTATAGTTTCAATGAGCCAAGCTATTAATTTCTGAATAGCCACTGGGTCATTATCTTCCAGGTTCAGTCTTTCGCGACTTTCCAGACAACGTTCAAGAATTGCAGCTTTGGCAGTTTTCTGATACACATCCTAGTTAGTGGGATATGAACCATGGAGTGCGTATCGCTCACCTCAGCCTGAGAGGGTTCTGGTAACTGGATAAGCCCATCATTCACTTGCCGAATGCTATATTTTGGTGGTAGAGCTGTCAGGCATGAGATTGTTAACGCTATTTCAATGAGGAAGTCAAAGTCAGGGCATATTACCATCCAGCGGTACAACCAATGTGTCAACATCATCGATAGTAACCCCTTTATTAACTTGCTCAGTGACAATTTTCTGGGCTGCACCAAACAGCAAGGTCATATTTTGCAGGTATGGTGTCGTGAGTGCGTAGCGCTTTTGTGGTGAGAGGTCACTCGGGAGGCATTCAGTGTTGGTTAACGGTTTGGATACTTGGCGCTGGGTTTGTTCGCTCAAACAACAAGAAACCCCAACGGTGCTGTAGAATGAGTTTATCTGGTGCAGGCGTGGTTTATATTATGGACAGGAGGCCACCATCAAGATCTCCAAAGCCAAACCTCATATTTCCGGAATATACATGTACCACGTGACGACAGACACATTTACGTACTATTCAGTGACGGGCACCGAATGCAAATTTACTGAAGGCCCAGAATTATCACCAGTATCCCTAATTCAACAGAAAGTTGTCCGTGATATTACCAATCCATACGATATTTATGACCAAAAGGGTCACTGAAGAAGATAAGATTTCCTATATGATGGGAATATTAAGCTCCCCTCTCTTCCTCATTACCTCCTCAATCGCACCACGAGGATCTGTCTCTGTAGGATTACGGAACTGCCACGCCATGACCACATCCAACGCTGCCGCCATCCATACACCTGGTTTAGCCTTGAGTTCTTTTGATAATTGTTTTCCATCTATAATGCGCTTACACGTTGCCGCCTCCAACAAGTCCATGTCAATAATATGATCCAGAAACTTCTGCCACTGTTGAAGAAAGGTATCATATCCTAGCATATAATTAGTGACTTTTTCTTATTGCAAACAGGACACAGGCATACCAGCAGCGACATCAGTCCCCATAGACTCCACGAGTATGGCTAGAACGACGTGGAGCTTCCATTGACCCCCATTGGCATCCCATCGACGAATTGTCATGCCCAGTGTGTCACGTTCATATACATAAGGCTCCTTTGCCAGAACAGCCGCTTTTAGTTTGATAATTTCGCGAAAGTGCCTGGAAGCACCCGTAACAACATCACAAGTTTTGTTATTTGACTTGATGCCTTCCCGCGCAGCAAATGTGGCATATGGCAGCGGCAGCTTGCCTCCAGGGGGCCTGGGAGGGGACCCAAGAGGCGCCCAAGGTGCTAATGCCGCAAGGATCCAAGAAACAGCCTCAGATTCATCAGAACGAACGAGCAGTTTGTAAATGGACGCTGGGGACTCGTTAGACTTGATGAGATCGAGACAATTATATGCATTTCTCCAATTGGTAGTATCAACCTGGGGAAATTGCTCTACAGCAGGATTAGTGAATATTGTCTTGTACAGGCCCAACCGATCAATCAGTTCGAAAGCAGTACGGGTGTTTTTGTCTGTGATTTTATTTAGTATCAAGAAGAGACAAGTTGGAGTCTCAAGAGGAGTTAACTGACCATTCAGCATTTTCTCTATCTCCACGCCAACCCTTTCTCTGCTGATTTTCAGTTTTAAAGCGTCTAAAATCGCCGGATCGCCCATGGACACCTCTGAGCTTGTGTCTATTGTGAAATTGAGCCGACTTGCAAAACGAATTAATCTCAAGACGCGAAGCGGGTCGTCGATGAAGGTCTGGTGTGGTTCAAGAGGAGTTCTGATTAGCCTTGCGTCAAGGTCTGCCAGACCTCCTGCGAAATCTTCCACCTCATCTGTGTGGATGTTGTAAAACAGCGCGTTGATAGTTGCATCTCGGCGTAAAGCATCTTCTCTTGCGGTTCCAAATTCCATCTGTGGATTCCTGCTATCAACAGTATATGTCTCCTTTCGCAAGTTCACAAAATCAAGGTCGTAGCCCAATAATTTCGTGGTGACGGTCTCGAGGTGCTTCGATTTCTCTGGATTTGCTGCAATCTTGTGGAGGTTCGAGACGTTCTCAATCCCATGCTTGAGCCGATTCTCTGGGACGTCGAGGTACTCCTTCATCTTGAGGCTAAACGCATAGCCCGTCATTGAATTTATAGCAGTATCAATATCGTTGCTTGGAATAGCCAGAAGCTTGTCCCGCACCCAGCCCCCGGCGAATCGAAGCTCCAGCCGTTCCTTGATCTCCTTTGACTCGTCGATATATCGAGCCACATCGAGCAGCAAGTTCCGTAGTTTCGACTCCTGGGGGGTAAGCGTAATTCGAGCAGTAGCTACGACATCCTCAGGACGCAAAGTCGCCTGATCTATGCTGGCGCTGGCCATGATGGTTTTTCGTGAGAACTTCTTGAAGCCCCGACTTCTGTGCAAACTGGGGTGTCTTTGGGGCGCAGGTTGAGTCACAAGGCGGAAGGGTCGCCCAATTGATGATAATGCAGAGCAAGATATGAAGCGGCGGGGAGATATCGAATATGGGGTAGTCATGTAGAGTGTAGAAGGAACTTCATTATATTCACGTATAAGCTGGAGCGCAAAGTGGAAGTTGAGGTGCGAAAGAGGGGGAAAGAGGGGTGAGAGAGGGCGGTTTTGATGTGGAGAGCTGAAGGTAAATAAATGGGAAATATTTTGGTGGGGGTTGAACGGAACATTGTATGTACACACGTACCTGTAAGTATACTGCGGAGTACAAAGCACATGTGCGGTACATACAGCAACCGCCGCCAGGAACCTTAATTAACGAATGGTAAAGGTTGCCGCCGACGGGAGTGAATGGTAAATGGCTCCATAAAGATCGTCAACCACCACCGTCTTGTCTTGCCATAGCCCGCAGTCGCAACAGGCCTTCCTTGCCTTTTGCCAATAGCGAGAACTTCGGTATTTGTCGAGCCACTATACGATGCCATTTGATTTATACTCTTTCGTTCTTGGTATCTTCGTCTTCGAATCCGGAGCATGCCTTGTAGAGTACTCCAGTCTCGTCAGTGTATAATTGTCCCCACAGATACACAAATGAAAGAGGCTGACTTGACCATGTAGCACAACTGGTAGTTCATAACTTCAGCTTCGAATGAGACTTCAAAATTGAGGATCGAGCCTATCTGTTCTGAACCGCACACCCCACACACTCCAACCAACACCCGGGTCGGTCGGCCTTCATGACATCAATCAATGATGGAGCTCCTCTTGGACAGTCGCCCTCCCTAGCAGCCAGCTCCTCATCAGCGAGACCGCCGCGGACAAGGGATAATACAGATTTGCAATCCCCAGCCTCGTCTATATCAAGTCTACCATACAGGCCCAACGCAGCCGCTTCCGTCCTATTTGCGGCGACAACACCACCCGGCTCAAGGCCTCTATCACCTAGTGCAGGCATAACGACTCCCAAAATACCTTCTGGATCAATATTTGGTGGGGGAACACCTCACGAGGGCGCCCCACACGACCGGACTGCTGGTGATGGGGATGACCCAAGGCCTCTGATAGCACACGCTTTCGTACCCCATATTGCTATCTTCCCGTCTCAAGATACAGACGATCTTATAGGAGAAAAGGGGTTTTCGCGAGGTCTGTGGCAGCTGCTACGGCCATTTGGTGACCATGTCCAGGGGAAAGTAATCATTCGGGATAGCATTGGTGCAAGCAGGGTCTGCGAAGATTTCTCGGTGCGCTTCATACAGCTTGGGAGCGGATACGAGCGTCCCGTACATCCAGAAAACTTAAAGAGTTCCACTGCGCAAATATCAAAGCAGAATGAGCAGCATCTCACCGAGGATCAATTCACCGCGACAGGGGGGAATATAGAGGCTGTTGAAAATGTGGTTGACTTGCACCTGGAATACGCAGAGCATTTCCCTGGTGCGGGATATCAAGAGCACCTGGCAGGAAGAAACTTACCCGCATCTGAATCCGAATTATCGCCCTTCTACTCCCTGTATCTTCGCAGGCTGCTTTCAGGAATGCCATTGGCTCCGCATGAAACATTCTCACATCCAGTTGCGTGTATCATTGCAATAAGTTCACGCAACCCTAACCCGATAGAAGAACTTCGCCGGCTCTATGAAGAGGCAACAAGGGGCGAAAAGCGATTGCCGTCATGGGTGAATGGCGAGTATTTACGCTATTATGTTCTTGTACATGACGAAGAACGAGATGATATAGGCAAGGCTATGAGCTTGTTCGACCAGATGAAACGTCATTTCGGTCTGCATTGCCATCTCTTGAGGCTGCGGAGCAGTCGTTGCGTCGCCACCGATGATGATAGCATACCTCTTCCTACTTGTGAGTGGATGTCAGCTACCGAGGAACTGCTGGATATCCAAACAAGAGAAAACCAAGATGGACTAGATATTGCCCCCCCGTGCATTTTTGAGTCGGATGCTACGGCGATTACCACGTTCATTCGGGAGATGGTTACTCAATCTGTAGTACCATCGATGGAAAGGTGCATATCAACGTGGAATGACCAAGTTGCATCGAGGCGCCGGGGGATCAGCGGCCGCTTCATGAGCCTTTCTAAGAAGTGGACGGTATTTGGAAACGGCTCTAAGACATCTTCTGGCGGCCCAGGTGGTGGTGGGTCCGGCAATAACTATGACTCCGTTCATGGGTTTTACCATCCTGATACGCCGGAATCAATAATGCGAAAACTAGCCGACTATGCCTTCATGCTACGGGATTGGAAATTAGCACAGTCAGTGTACGAGCTATTGAGATCCGACTTCAATAACGACAAAGCGTGGAAGTATTATGCAGCTGCTAGCGAAATGGCTGCCGCTAGTACCCTCCTTGCCTCACAGGCTATGAGTTCCAAAGTCCGAATAGAATCTGTTGATCAAATGCTGGAGGCTTCGTGTTACTCATACCTCACACGTTGTAACTCTCCGTACGGAGCTTTGCGGTGCCTTACTTTGAGTATGGAATTGCTCAAAATCCGGGGCGAGTCTGCCTCCGAGGCTGCTGCCAAATGGGGAACAAAGATTATAGAAAGCAACATACTTGGTGCAACGGGGGATGCCCTGATGAAGGAGAGGGTTGCGACTTGTTACAGGTCTCGTAAGGGGACGGGGTCTGGAGGCTGGGGAAGCCGGTCCCGAAAATCGGCATTGTGGGACATCTTGGCCGCTGATAAGTGGCTTGTTTTAGGTAAATATGTTCAAGCTCAGAAATTGCTGGGCCGAGTCAGAAACGTATATGACATCTCGCCGAGCAGGAAGGGAATATCGGGATTTATCGCCGCGAACGAATTTTTGGTTGGACTTGAACAAGACTTGAAGAGAGCATCACTCTCTGGCGAAGACCAGAATGCTCAGGAAGTTTCTGAGGATATAGAAACCGAAACTTTTGAAGGGAGCGAAACATTACACGCACGAACCCACCGGAATAGCCTCATAGGCGCCACCATACCGACAATGGGAAGCCTAGAAACAGCACCGTTACATATGGTACAAGAAGACATAGGCGGCAAGGGAGTTAAAGAGGACAATTTTTCATGATTTAACTCTATTATTATTGAAACCGCTGTAGAAAATACTAGCCGTTTTATCTTTATAGTACATAGTAGAATGCGTCGTCATGGATCAACAAATGTCTCACTTACCAGTGCTACTTCGTATGCAGTAACTTTTACAATTCCACGCATTTTTAACTCATAGGGGTATTGAATTGGTGGTGAGGGGGGGGGGGGACAAAGTAGAGGTTGAAACGCGGACACTTTTATTTGTACCTTAATCTGAAGGCTACAATTCAGGAACTGTTAATCACGTGCGTTTGGTACCTATTGAGATAAAGGCTACCCAGCCAGGCAGTTACTGGTTGTGCCAATTTGGTCATGATACGGTTCCTCTATAACAAGCGGGACCATCTCTGAAGCAAATTTCGAGACCCCTATGCCCTGCTGACTATGGGCGAGCTTTTTGAGTTTTTGACGACCCATGAACAGTTCCGCAGGTAACAAGGACCAGTTGTTAACGATATGCGTCCTCTGCTGACGATACGACAGGGCTCGACTCCCGGCATTGTACTCAGACTTCAGGGCGCTACAAAGCCTAAATCCTGATGGCTTTGCTGCAAATGTCGAGGCATGGAAGAAAGGCCTAGCGTCTGCATTGCGGGAAGGGTGTGTCCCTGCTTCTGGAGATCTCCTAGTGCTGAGAGTAGATGAAAGTCTCATGCATGCTTTGGAAACAAGGGAATGGGGCCGCCCTCTGGCGCTAGGAGTTGTGTTGCGCGATGCCGCAGATAAAAAGGAGATGATGCCGCTGAAGAGCTTCATGGCTGCCCAAGAGAGCATATATCAACGCTCATGGAGCAGCATGCCATGGCAGGCCGTGTCATGGGGGCTAAGACAATTTGGACTTATGGACAGGTGTGGAAACAGCGATAAAGTATCTGTTGAGGAACTGGTTGTTCTATCGAACGTGGAAGCTGCTACGAGAGAGGTTTTACGACGAATGGCCAATCATACGTCGCGAGTCGATGTGATCTATTCAAAGCAGATGTTTAGTCGGGACTATGGGGACGTCCTGACCGAAAAGCGTCACATATCACAAAGAGACATCGAGGTCTTATTGACGTATATTTCACGAGACAAGGGCCTGGCCGATTATGATGGACAGACGATAAAATTCAAGTCCCACTCTGATGCGCAACCCCCCAAGATAACACACGAAGATTCAAGTATCGCGTCTCTGAAGAATCTCATGTTCGACATTGAGAAACAGTTGGAGACATTGGCTGCAAGAACCGATAATCTATCTACTACAGCCCGGGACGCCGTGAGCCGTAAGAACCGAGTTTCTGCAATTGCTGCCCTCAGATCCAAGAAGCTTGCCGAGTCTCAGCTAGCCAAGCAATCCGCAGTGCTCGGTCAACTCGAGGAAGTCTATTCGAAGATCGGCGAGGCAGCAGATCAAGTTGAGCTTATGCGCATTATGGAGGGCAGCACGGGCGTGCTGAAGGCTCTGCACAAAGAGATTGGTGGCGTCGAAAGAGTTGATGATGTCCTCGCACAGCTGGGGGAGCAAATGGCTCAAGTCGACGAGGTCGGTAATGTGATCACCGAGATGAATCGTGGAGTAGTGGATGAAAGCGAGGTGGACGACGAACTGGAAGCTCTAGAACTTGAAGATCGGGACAAGAAGAAGGAGGCCGAACGACTGTCAAACGAAAGGAAGGAGGAGGAGGAAGCCGCAGAGACGAAGCGCCGACTTGGGGCGCTGGAAACAGCAGTCGAGCCTCACGTGAGTCAGTCGAAGGAGACTACCCCAGCAAAAGCAACCGAAGGACAAGTTGAGGAGAGCAGTAAATTACTGCAGCAACTGTCGCTATGAACCTTAGGAGAAGCAGAAGGTATCAAGGATATTCACCCGACCATAGTTGTGACAGTCCCTGGGATAACGTCGTCGAACACATGTTATGATAGGAGGTGATATGTATACTCAATCACAAGAAAATGCATCTCCCGATTGCTCGTCTTCAGTCGTGTATAATTGGATGAGGTCGTAGCTCGATCCAATATCCCTTGCGAGTGCTGTAAGCGTCGTTTTCGTGAGACGGGGGGATATTGGCTCTTGTTTGGTAGCTTTTGCTGGATAGTTTCTCATATATAATAATATCGTTCCTACGAGGTCGGGACCTCGTAGTAGAATATAACCGAGTGAATTGTGAAGCCATCAATCTGCGGAGTCTTTAGTTCCATCGTTGAAGCTGTCTCCAGAGACGTCGTTTGTCAAGTCAATTGGTTCGGATGTTGCAGTGGTTACTCCACTTGATTTCTGTCTTCTATTTCGTGCTGCCTCTTCTATTAGACTGTGGTATGCTGACCCATGCTTTGATGACCAGGCAGCGGTGTCAAAATCCTTGCTTGCGATCGGCAATCCTCCGCTGCCTAGGGTGTAATTCCTCGATGTTCCTGGGCCGGCTTGAATTCTCTCCCATGTGTCGAGTTCACGTAGTAACTCGGTCTTGGAACGAGGTTTGGAGGCATCGCAGTTAGCATTCCAGAGTGTCAACCATTCCCTATGCCTCCGCTCGAGGGCTGGTCGGTTTCCGGTATTTGATATCCCTAGGTCTTTGAGCTTCTTCCGCAAATTTGTGTCGTTGAGGAGAGAGTAGTTCAGGGTTGGAAGAGGTGTTGGTTCGAAGCTAGGCCGTTGCAACCTGACATTCGTAGTGACGGAAGGACCTGATATATTGTTGGTTTCGCTACTCGAGTGGTCGCCCGGACCTGGACATGAAGTGTCAATATGACCGTTAACTAACACCTCCTTCATACGAGCTGAGCATATGGGACAAGCCACTAGGCCGTCTTCTATATAAAGGTGTCTGTCAGTCGCGCACACTTCGCCATTGACGTCGGAATGTGCTACGCGCTTACCATAAGCCCCGTCAGACTGTTCAATATATGTGGCATCCGTTGGACATTCGAGAGGTTCCTGGGACGCTATGCGTGTTGACGATCTTGTTCTGCGTTTTTCGAGGTCCTGGCCGTTGGTAATGCTTGCATCACGTTTGCGTTTCTGTGCTCTTGAATCTGAGAGTGGAGGCATCCGGGCGATTTCAAGTGCAGATGCTCTTATTTGCTTGAATGACTCGATGACCTCGCCCATGCTCTTGTTCGCTCGAAGTTTGAGTTCCTGGTCCCGAGTCCGACAAGCAGGACATAGTCCGTCATTCGCAAGGCATCTCCTGATACACAATGAGCAAAAAGTGTGTCCACAGCTCGTCATCATTGGAGTCGTCATGAATTCTTTGCAGATCTGGCATCGCATGGGAGACTCAACAGCAGCCAACCCGTGAAGAGCTGTCCCCTTCCAATCTGTGGGATCGGGGACATCGAAAGTTGCATCTTGGGGCCCTATTGTCGTCATAACTTTCCGCTATAACACCTGTATTCGTCGCGAAAGCAGATGATAAGCTTTCTAGCAAGTGGTTGGCATTCACGTGTTTCTTTGACGCGACAATCTGAAGGGAAACGCGTTGGAATGGATGTGAAGCGCGGTGCCTCGTGAGGAGTGCTCAAAGTATTTTTGAGCGATAACGATAACGATAACTATCGTCATAACCCAACTCCAGTATTAAAAACGAGTATGGAGAAGATCACTCTACTTACTGTAGGAGACTTAAAAAGGGAAATCACTTTACGATTATTTTTTGGGCTTGCTTAGATCCATCGATTTAAATTTAGGAAGCAAGATTATTTTTGTGTACAGTAAAGCTCCATGTGAACAGTATATTACGGCAAAGTGAACACGCTGCTGATCCCCAGGTGAATCCAGCGATTGAGCTGCTCTACAGTATCTATCGACTAAAAGTCCTCAAAATATATATCATAATGCCTTCCACCCAGTGCAAGGCCAACCTGACATTTACCAATGTCATTCAAGACGCCTCCATAATCATAGCTCCCAACCCATTCCGGTACGCCAACACCCAATGCCTTTATCGAATGCTATTTCTTTTCCACTTTCGCCTTCACAGTATGAACCTATGAATTGTCAGCTTATGCAGTAGCACTGGATCAAGATACGTACCACTTCGGCAAAGGCAGTATACTCTTCTATTGCCCTGAGATAGGGATCCGTTGTTTCATCCGGCAGCGCTACATGGCCCCAGATAACGAACTCGTCGAAGTCTGCCAACTCTTCCATTAAGCCTTCCCCTGCTTCCTTTTCCTCGTTACTATCACCCGTGTATGAATGGGACCCTGATAGGGCCTTGGTCGATTGTGGTGCCTCTGTGGTGGAAAGCACGACGCCTTTGTATTGAGAAGGGATCTTGACAGTTCTTCCATGCAATTGGCGGCCACGGAAATATGATATGGTCTTGCCATCTGTGAAATGAATTAGCATTGGGCTTGCTGGTATGCAATCTTGTGGGTTCCTACCATTGCGTTTGGTAGGCGCCCAGTATCTCTTCGATACTTCGGCCCTGCCGTTGTGGTTGATACGACATGGCAATGCGTTTGGCGTGCACTTTCCGCGATGCTTATGGCTCTTCCGGATTGAAAGCATTTTTAATTAAGGGAGGGCTGTTGGGGTTGCGCTTTGTAAACTCTTGGTTATATCCCAGCGCTCGTTTGAACATTTAAGCGCAAGTCGCGAACAACGCGTCTGCAATACAGGGTCACGTGGTACACTATACGCGTGTGCACAGGCCAGATGAGATCGGGCGGTTTTGGACATACCCCTCTCCTGACCACTTTCACATGTAGTGAGCTCCAAAAAGGCTTGTCGTACGAATCATGAAGTCTTATTTATAGGCATAGTTACTATGAACGCTAGCCTGTCAGACAGCCACCAGTAAACCGCAATTACATAGTATGCCGGAAGTGAACAGCACGCCTGTGGTGCATACTTTCCGCCAAGTATTGGTCAGCCTGGTAAATAATGTCCAGTACATACGAATCGTCTCCACCATGCCGGAGCCTTCAAGTCCCAAAAGCGTTGATGCCGCAAACATGCGTAGTTTATATAACGGAGCAAATCGCTATGGGCGGCAGGATGGTGAGAATCCGTGGATGGTGAGACAAAGGTCCCGGAGTGGCTTTCCGTCTAGAAAACCGTGGAGAAGTGATCAATACACAACCACAGCATCTGTTGCTAGGCGGGCAGAGCAGTATCTGGGAGTGGCCATGAGCGGAAGCCGATCCTCACCAAAGGCTTTGAAGCTAGGTGGCAAGCCCTACATGTGTCCCACGATGAGGGGTTGACGTCTCTTCGAACCGTTCAAGTATGAGACTATTCCCACGGGTAGCCGCAGAAGTGGGTCTGTAATAGTGCCACAGCTCAGAACTGTCAAGCTGATCGGAGAAATAATATTCAAAAGCCGATCACTTCACTTCTTGCCCTTGCTTTTCTTTCCCGATTTTGCCATGCTCCCCTCGGCCCTTACACGTTGTGGAAATCGCTTTGCGTGCTCAAGATCGAATTGTTGTTTGAACCTTCGGAATAAGAGCATGGTTGCGCGAGCATCCTCAACACTGGAATGCGCTCCGCTCTGTATCCGAACGCCTAGGACTTCGCTGGCTAGCTTTTTCAGACTCGGCGTCCTTCCCGAGGCATACTTTCTGAAGCCGATGAACCTCGACGTATCCCGGATATCTTTTTTAGGGTGGCCTATCATGAGAACATCCAGATCGTTCTTTATGGCATGTCCTACGAGGACACTGCCTTTGAGAATTTCGGCGACGCTTGCCTGGACATCTTCAAACGATCTCGCCGTTGGCATGTTTTTCGGGCTGACCCCGCTCACTTTCGTCCTCCAGTCTGTAACAAACTCCTTTGGACGCACAAAAGAATCATAGACTTGTGCACCGTTGTAATTGACAATACTGACTCGGGCGAGAACGGATCGGTCTTCTTCTCCTCCTACACCGACCATTTCGCAGTCCATAGCCACATACTGTCCAATTTCCACATCTTTTGCCAGGCCCTCGTTAATCTTGTCCTCTTCGGCGCCGTTCATAATGCCATTCTTCACGCCATCTCCATAAGCCGCAGCAAGATCTTTTGCCGAGATTTCATTATCTTCTGCCCAGAGCGCAAGCGATGCCGTAGGAGGCTGGCCATTAATGCTCATCGTGTTCCGCTTCGTAGCTGGCCTGGATAAAGTCGGCGCACCAAGTAGTTGCTTGGCTTCTTGTCGCCTGCGCTTCGCGGTGGTGTTTAGTTGCCTTTGCGTTGGCGGTGCCTTCAACTTTTTTTCATTCGTCGTATCCTGTTTCAACTTTGATTGAAGAGATTTCCAATTCAAGGACAATTCAGGTGCCATTCTCGTGACTTCGTTTCCTTCGAAAACCTGGTTTGGGCAATAGGTTGTAGTTTAAGTTTCCCAGTCGGCGGGGCAGAAATGTATTTTGAACTGCAGCAAGGTTGCTCTGAAAACATGCCGCTTATTAATAACGAGGCTACCGAAAGTAAGGTTTTAGTTTGGACGCGCCACAGCCTTGCCCATTTCATCCAGTTCAACCCACTTCACTCATCTCATCAGTAACACCCCGCATTTTCTCACTATCCATCAATATTTAAGCTGATCCCATCTGATCTTGATGTGAAGTCACCATGACGGCGAGTTCAAAAGCACAGGATTCTGCGGTTGGGTCACCAGCTCCCAAACAGAGGAGCAAAGCGACCGTAGATACTCTCAGGTACGCCACACGATACGTTACCAAATTATATTTACTGATTGAAATTATAGAACAGGATGTATTGCTATGGTAGATAAGGATGGGCAGGCACGTAGAGCTGAAATTCTCAGTATTAAAGAGACAAAGAGCGGCCGACAGTTCTACTGCAACTTCGACAACTTCAACAAGCGCCTTGATGAGTGGGTGCCATCTTCAAGAATAGATTTCGATCAGGAAGTGGAGTGGCCAAGCCCAGAGAAGACTAAAGAGGGCAAGAAAGCAATAGCAGCGTCGAAATCACAGCCATCCAAGGCAACCAAAGCCCCTCCAAAGAAGGGACAAAAGCGTACAGCTGCCACCAGGGAGGCGTCCGAAGCCGTATCGGAAGGCGGTTCTCAAAAATGGGTAGAATTCGCAGACGGACGTAAAGATGGCAAAAATACTCCCGATACTTATGGCGACGAAAAAATGGCTATGGCCCTTGATCTCGATCACACGCCAGATTCGGAAGCAGACGAAATGGATGTCGATGAGCTTCAACACGATACAGCTATAGCAAAGACAGAGGGCAGAGAAGAGTTTAGTCGAGAAGAAGAACTATCTAGGCTGCGTACTGGTGGTTCAATGACTCAAAACCAGGCCGAGATTTCACGAATTCGAAACATCTCGAAAGTTCAATTTGGAAAATTCGATCTCCATCCGTGGTATTTTTCTCCGTACCCGGAGGATTTCGCTCATGAGGACTTGATGTATATTTGCGAATTCTGTCTTGGCTACTTCGGAGATATAAAGTCATTCTCGCGGCACAGGTCCAAGTGTACACTGCTACACCCTCCTGGGAACGAAATCTATCGCGACGACTACATCTCGTTCTTTGAAATCGACGGTAAACGACAGCGAACATGGTGCCGAAATCTTTGTCTTCTATCAAAGATGTTTCTCGATCATAAAACCTTGTATTACGACGTTGACCCGTTTCTTTTCTATGTTATGACTACTCGCGATGACAAGGGATGCCATCTTGTGGGCTACTTCTCGAAAGAGAAAGAGAGTGCGGACGGCTACAACGTAGCTTGTATCCTTACTCTTCCCCAATATCAGCGCAAGGGGTACGGTAGAGTTCTTATTCAGTTCTCCTACGAACTCTCCAAGATTGAAGGGAAGCTTGGCTCCCCCGAGAAGCCACTTTCTGACTTGGGACTTCTCAGTTACCGACAATACTGGACGGAAAACATCATGGAGATATTGGTGGAGAGCAACGAAAGAGACGAAAAATGCAGCATAGAGTCTGTGGCAGCACAGCTGGCAATGACCCTAGGTGATGTTGAGTCGATGCTTCGGGCGTTGGAGATCTTAGCCTACCACAAAGGGGAACACAAGTTAATTGTGCCGTCGGGACTGATTGAACGATATAAGGCAGCGAAAGAGAAAGAGAAAACCAAACCGAGGAGGATAATTGATCCAGCTCGGATACAATGGAAACCTCCTGTATTTAATGCAGCTTCTAGGACTTGGGGATGGTGAGAGAGATGAGTGGGTTATTGACTATGGTTTGGTTCTCCGGGGTTAAATATTATTGTTTCGGGGGTGGTGTTTGGGAGGCGAATTATGGAGCATAGTGGCGTATAGAAATACCCTATTTGAAATAAACATTGAGATCAGTACAAGCAGTAAATTGTAACATTAATATTACCGTTGATTTTGGTTTAACTTTACGTGCCAGAAGCATTTGATAAACCTATCCCACGCATTCTTATGCTGGTTGGATAAATTAAGCCACAATGTGGCGCTAGCCGCCACAGTTCCGAGATGGTGGTGGGAGGAGAGACAACAAGGCTCCAAAATAGCTGGTCAACCATTCAAACTCATGCCACTGACTGTGGTCCCTGTGCTTCCGCCGTGGGTTTTCAGATAGTGTTCATACTTCTCTTTGCATGTAATCACGCTCTCTTAGTATACCTCGCGCGAGGTTTTAAATAAAGACTATAAAGATGCAGCTATTCGCCCTTCCAGCGGCGATCCTCTGGGCGATCCTCTCGGAAACTTCAATCGCGACGCATTTCGATGCATTTTCTGAAGATACAGCTGCGACAACATCATCCCTAGCCGATTATAAGGAAGCATGTCCAGATTATGTGAAATATTCTGTATACCCTCAGTCAGTATATTTGCAACAATTGTGGATTTGTAAGGGAACTAATCGAAGACAGCCAACCGCTCAGCGAGGGTGCTATGCGGCTTCCCTTCCAACGCCCTTCGACGCAATGTCGGACATTTACATCTCCGCACGTCGAAAAGATAATTGGTGATATCGCTTCTAAAATGGTTGATAAGGACCTTGCCAGGCTCTTCGAGAATGCCTTTCCAAACACGCTGGATACAACTGTTAGGTGGCATGTTGATGGGACCGACAAGTTAAAACACAATGAGATAAAAGCATGGCATAAAACGAAAGGCGACGGAGCTTGGGAAGGCCCCCAAAGCTTTATTGTGACTGGGGATATTAATGCTGAATGGCTGCGAGATTCCACCAATCAATTACTCCAATACCAACCTTTGGCCCTGAAGGACCCAAAGATATTCAATCTAATACTTGGAGCTATCAATACGCAAGCAGAATACGTTATTCAGTCGCCTTATTGCAATGCTTTTCAGCCACCACCACCGAGCAAGTTGGCGGCAACCCAGAATGGCCAGGACGATGCTGTCCACCCCGCTTTTGAACCTGGGGTTGTTTTCGAGTGCAAGTATGAGCTGGACTCCCTGGCGCATTTCTTAGCGCTGTCAAACACCTTTCACAAGTTTACTCAGTCGACGGACTTCTTAACCCCTCGATGGTATGAGGCATTAGAGGCGCTCATGGGGGTCATTGAGGAGCAGTCTCAATCCACGTTCGACCCTATCTCGGGTCAGTTCCAGCCAAACAAGTATCGATTCTCTCGAAAAACCACCCAAGGGACAGAGACTTTGCCTCTGTCTGGCCAAGGAAACCCCCTCAATCATGGCACAGGTCTAGTCCGGTCTGCTTTCCGACCTTCTGACGATGCTACAATTCTAGGTTTCTATATTCCGGCGAATGCGATGATGTCTGTTGAGCTGAAACGCACAGCAGCTATTTTACGCAAGGCTGGAAAAGGACGTCAAGCACAGGTTATTGAAAAGCGTGGACAGGCTATTGAGGATGGAGTTTGGGAACACGGTGTTGTGAAGCATAAAAAGTACGGCGAGGTTTTTGCCTACGAGGTTGACGGATATGGTTCCCAGATCATAATGGATGATGCAAATGTGCCGTCTCTTCTCGCACTGCCAACACTCGGTTTTGTGGACGTCAAGAACACTGTATATCAAAACACGCGTAAGATGCTGCTCGAAAGATCCGGAAACCCATATTATCTGGAAGGAAAAGCATTTAACGGCATTGGGGGACCGCATATTGGCTTAGAGAATGCCTGGCCGATGAGTTTGCTATTGCAGGCGATGACAACGGACGACGATGAGGAGATCAAAGAATCTCTAGCGTTGGTGCTCAAAGCGAGTAGACTTGGTTTGGTTCACGAGAGTATACACGTCAATCGCATCCGAGAGTATACAAGGAGTTGGTTTGCTTGTAAGTTGAACACTGCTGCCCAGCCTCGACCGTAACTGATCTACGACACAGGGGCAAATAGCGTATTCGCACAGACAATTATAGATCTGGCGGAGAGAAAACCAGAGTTGATTTTTGGTCCGGGAGCACAACCATATACCGTGAACTGAACAGGAGCCCAAGGGAAGCAGTACAGTGAGGAGTGGCACTTGATGTATATATGTGTTGCAGGTAGCTCAGGTTGGCTGGGACTTGGTCTTGTCTATTACGAGTTCGTTGGAAGATTCAATTATGGAAACATACTTAAATACCCACCCGCACAAAATTTTATTACAATTCAATAAATGAGACAGTGTGGATAAGTTGGATTCATAGGCCAATACATGTGGCCAATCTAAATCTGTCGACTAGAAAAGTCGGATTTGAAAAATGATAAGCCCAGGTGAGCCCATCAGAGGAAATTGGGCCACAAAAGGCAGCGCTTATATATGCAACCTGGGCCCCGTGGGATATATCATTGCTTCGATGTGGCCATTGGGTTTGCAAACCACACAGGCCACGAGCGGCGAATTTCCGGCCAAGCCTCTGACATAATGTTTATAATCCCTTCCGATACTACAACCCGCGTCTGTTTTCAGCTCAAGCAGGAAACCATGTGTTCTATTGGCTGGGGATCGACTGCCAGTTCGCCCGCCAATCATGTCTTCTTTGCGAAGAAAGCCATAATATTGCCTTGCCCGGGTTTCGCTACGGGTTTCTTCGATTTCGGTCCGTTAGATGATGAAGGAGCCGGAGCCTTTGCCTTGATAACGGGCTCATCCTCCGAAAACGACTCCCAGCTGGGCTCCTCTTTCGTAACTAGAATCTCGTTAGCTATGTAATCAAGACAGACGGTCTCTTCTGCTTACCCAAGTAACCTTCTTCGTCTTTGGTCGTTATTTTCTTCATTACTCGTCGTCTACCTCTCCTCCTACCACCCGAAACCTCCACATGCTCTTGCGGTTCCTGTGTAGCTGTCGGCAGTACCTCAGGGGCCACGCTCCCTATATCTTCCTCCTCAGGTGCGTCTTGGGGCGCAGTAGGCAAAGTTGGCTCCTCCTCCTCGTCCTCCTCCTCCATCATCTGCATTAGAGCCGCCTCCCTCGCTTTCCTCGATTCCCGGTCCTCCTGAATTTCCTTCTTTGGTTTACTTGGAGGCGGCACATATGTTTCCTCCTCATCATCAGAAGCGTCCTTCATCGGCGAATCTTCAGAGACATCAACGGCTTCGTGCTTTACTGCCGGCTGCTTCGTCTTTGCAAATGATGCGAAGATGCCGCCAGAGCCCTTGCGATCCGCGACGGCACTATTTTTGGGGGCCGAAATGTCCTTGGGCGCTGGAGCATCTCCTTTAGGAGCAGCCTTGCCAAAGAAACCCTTACTGGCTTTGGTGGATGATGTCGAAGAGACCGCTGGATCGGATTTCGGCTCGGAGACAACTGCTTTGGGTTCTGATTTGAGAGTGCTTGTCGTCGCCTTCAGAGCCGGTGGTGGAGTTACCGCAGCAGATGTGGCCGCACGATGATCTGCTCGTCTTCTGACAGTTTTGTTGATTACGGTGCCATAAGTTGACGCAGTCTCAAGTGGATCTTGATCTCTGTATTTCTCTATGATCTCTCTATTTGCGTCTGATAGGGCCTCGGGATCTTTCATCAAGTTCGGCCCCAAACAATAGACGTGGATAGAGCTGATAGACTCATAATTCTTCCGTGCCTGTTCAAGGTCTCCTTCTCGAACCAGCGTGACGGAGAGAGTAGGGACATCTGCATTAGACTCCAGACCACCAGCTTGCGGAGTGCTTCTGAGAGGAGGGCTGCTTGCTATATAGCCAGCGTCACCCTCGGCACCTTCCCCGTGTTGTGCCTTCGGCTGGTCCGTTGGAAGTTTTTTACCCGCAATGAGATATGAAGCATGGACTGTTCCTGGCTTCTTGCGATTTTGTTGTTGGTGAAATTCAAATAGCATCCTTGAGCAATGAGTTAGGATTTGTAAGCCCAATATGAGGAAATAGCTCACTCTTTGGCAATATTAACGTGTACTTTTAAGGCGCGGCTCAGAAGCCGATATGTAACCTGGCATACGTTAGCATACACGGGACCAGAACTAAAAGTTGGATTGGCGTGATGTACTATGCGGTCCTCATTGAGGATATTAGCCGCCAAATAGGTTCCGTAGTCTGATGCCATGATTACGTCTAGCCGGTGCTGAGGCAGATCGGAGGGGCAATGTTTTGCTGCTAATTGGAGAATTCTCAGGCGCCAACTTAGGTCTTCGTGTTCAAGGAGGACGCGGTTGCAATCAGTGAGTGACTGGATATCAGTCGCGTAGTCACGTGGTACATATAATTACAATCACGTGACGTTATCTAGTGCGGGGAGTTCGGTTCGCGTCCAAGTCAAAACGCGTTTAGCGTGTATGCAAGCACTTTGTCGCGTCCCTGAGCCAACCTCCTGACGCGTCGGGCCAAACCACTGATTTTACATTTCGACCTCCTGTCTGTCCAACCCACGAGAACCTTTCATTTCTATCACAGATCAACCATAAACGACTGGCACCCTCATACTATTACTGATACGGAGCGCTAACACCGCCGCCCCTATGTCGGATTTTGACCTCACTTCCGGGAGGATTGCCCCTCCAATGTCTGGCTCTATTCGCAGCTCCTCGGTGCGACCACGGGGACCACCGTCTGAAAGCCTTGCACCTCAAAGCGACGATGAAGGCTTTGCAGACGACCAGGTTCCTACGGGAATAACGCGACCCAGGAACATCCACGATCGCCCAATACCCCGAGTTGAGGACAAAGTGGGCCTGTCAGTGCAGAGCAATTTCGAAACATTTCTTGAAAAGTTAGTACAACATCTAGTATTCATCACATTATAATTACTAAGTGCTGCACAGATTTGAGGAAGAACCGTCACCGTCAGCTGCACCGTTGTCCAGCAACGCGGGCGCGGGCAATTACTACTATATCGCTCAGATACATGGCCTGCGGATATACCAACTCTCGACGCTTTACATTGACTATAATCATATGAAGCAGTTTTCTGGAAATCTTGCAGATGCCATAGTCAACGACTACTACAGATTTCTTCCGTTCTTGACTAAAGGCTTACACAACTTGATTGCGAAATACGAGTCAAGATATTTCAAGGAGCATCGTCAACCAACCGCCTCCAGCAACCAGGCTTCTTCCGCAGCTGGAAATGTCGCTTCTGAAAGTCTGTCTGACTTTCAAGGAGATAAAACTAGCAACCAACAGACCGATAAACTCTTTGCAATCGCATTTTATAACCTGAGTCATGTTGACCGCGTTAGAAGCTTACGGACAGCCCATATCGGCCAGCTTCTATCAATATCTGGCACTATTACTAGAACGTCAGAGGTTCGCCCGGAGCTCTCTTTAGCTACATTTACTTGTGAAGCCTGCCGGATGGTGGTGCCGAACATCGAGCAGACATTCCGATACACTGAGCCGACACAATGCCCCAATCAAACCTGCGGCAATCGCCAAGGATGGCGCCTAGACATCAGGCAAAGTACATTTGTGGACTGGCAAAAAGTGAGAGTTCAAGAGAATAGCTCCGAGATTCCGACAGGCAGCATGCCCAGGACATTAGACGTCATCCTCCGCGGAGAAATTGTTGATCGAGCGAAGGCAGGAGAGAAATGCATATTTACAGGCGCACTAATAGTTGTCCCAGACGTCAGCCAACTCGGACTCCCGGGTGTCCGGCCAACAGCTGTGCGGGATGATAAAAACGCACCTAGAAGCGGAGATGCTGGGGGGACTGGTGTCACCGGTCTTAAAGCTCTCGGTGTGCGGGATCTTACTTACAGGCTAGCCTTCTTGGCTTGTATGGTGACTCCTGATACCTCGACACCTGGCTCAGTTACAAGCCAGCAATTGTATGGCCAAGCTAGTAACATCCTGGCATCACTTAATCAGACGGCACCCATCGATCCAAATGAGTCTGGCGACCTTGCCCAAGAAGCTGTTCTTGCGTCCATGACACATGCAGAAATTGCCGAGCTTCGCGAAATGGTGCACAGTGGCCATATTTATTCCCGTTTAGTGGACTCCATCGCCCCCATGGTTTACGGTCATACCATAGTCAAAAAGGGACTGCTATTGCAGCTTTTGTCTGGTGTGAGCAAATCCACACCTGAGGGAATGCAATTGAGAGGCGACATCAACATCTGCATCGTTGGAGATCCTTCGACATCCAAGTCTCAGTTCCTTAAGTATATCTGCTCATTTCTCCCAAGGGCTGTTTATACATCTGGAAAGGCTTCCTCGGCTGCCGGTCTCACAGCGGCCGTTGTAAAGGACGAGGAAACCGGAGAATTCACAATTGAAGCAGGAGCTCTTATGCTTGCCGACAATGGTATTTGTGCCATTGATGAGTTTGATAAGATGGACATCAGCGACCAGGTGGCCATCCACGAGGCCATGGAACAGCAAACCATCTCGATTGCCAAGGCAGGTATTCAGGCGACACTGAACGCGAGAACATCTATTCTCGCAGCTGCCAATCCCGTTGGTGGAAGGTACAATCGGAAAACTACTCTTCGAGCAAATATCAACATGTCCGCGCCTATCATGTCCCGTTTCGATTTGTTCTTTGTTATCCTCGACGAATGCAACGAGGCGACCGATCGTCACTTGGCCGAACACATCGTTAAAATCCACCAATTCCGCGATGAGGCTGTCGAGCCAGAATTTACAACGGAGCAGCTTCAGCGATACATCCGATTTGCGAGGACGTTCAAACCCGAGTTCAACAATGAGGCTAGGGAGCTATTGGTTCAAAAATATAAGGAACTGAGAAGTGATGACGCCCAAGGGGGTATCGGTAGAAACAGTTACAGAATCACAGTCAGGCAGCTGGAGTCATTGATTCGTCTATCAGAGGCCATTGCTAAGGCGAATTGCGTTGGAGAGGTTACTGCAGCCTTTGTGACGGAAGCCTTCGATCTCCTGAGACAGAGTATCATCAGTGTCGAGAAGGACGACGTGGAGGTGGACGATGAGGAAGAAGATCTAGCAGGCACCTTGGGTGGTCCAGTTAGCAGGACCGATGTCGAAGGCGATGCAGCCATGGAAGACGCAGATGGGCGGGAGGCCGGAGCAGACGGACAGCGCCCCAAAACAAAGATAACACACGATAAGTACTTGAAGATTCTGAAGATGATTGCCCGACGTATCGAAGAGGAGGAGTTGGCCACCGGCAATGGTGTTGAAGGCGAAGTCCTTATTAGGTGGTATCTCGACGAGATTGAGGACGAGATGGACAACGAGGAAGACTTCCATTATGAAATGAGTATAGCAAGGAAGGTTCTCAAGAAACTGATCAGGGTATGCTTTATTACTACTCATAGTCAAAGAAAAATAACTGACTTTATTCCCCGCAGGAAAATACTCTCATGGCTGTACGTGGAGACGGCCTTCTCCCTGATGAAGGAGTGGACGACTCGGCACCTGTCGACCAGGTTGCGTACATTATGCATCCCAACTATGCATCCGATGAAATAGAGCTTAAACAGTCAAAGAGGTAGTCCGGTGGCTGTACTTCCGGGGCTAGGCCAACGAATATCATACATGGGATTTGAGAGGGCGTTATGAGCAATTCATGGGTGCTTGGATGAATGGGACGATCTTTCAGTTTGTTTGTAGAGGGATTTGAACTTAGTGTGTTTGGTATTAGAGTGTACTTCATTATACTCATGTGTTAATGATTCCGTTAATAGGTGGGGCTCTGCTCAGGCTTCAATGGTTAGGTTACATCTGAATTGCAATCCCGCCCTCGTTGTCGATGAATTTGTGATTTGGCTCGGGTCGAACAGTTAGTGACGTGATAGTCTGATTTGGCGAGACTGTCTATAAATTAATTCGCCAGGGGTTAGCTCCCATTGTTGCGCTCGAAAATATAGTTAAACGTTGAACGTCCCTCGGTGGCTTGTTCATACGTTTATTTATAAAATTGTTTATATTCATTTGTTTATATTGAAATCCATTCGAAGCACCCTATTTCTATAATGCCTCCTCCACAAAAAACCCAAATCAACTTCCTCAGAGGCTGGCCTTCTCCCTCACTCCATCCGACCCCCAACCTCCTGTCTGCGGCTCAGTACTCTCTTACCCATCCATCGATCTCGATACCGGCCCTCCAATACGGACCCGATGAGGGTTACGAACCACTTCGGTTTGCCCTTTCCTCTTGGCTCGCGTCCTTCTACTCCGTACCAGATGACCCCGCACGGATATGCATTACTGGCGGTGCAAGCCAGAACCTGGCAGCCGCACTGCAAGTCTTCTCTGACCCAAATATCACAAAGAGAGTATGGATGGTGGCGCCGTGCTATTTTCTAGCTTGTAGGATCTTTGAAGACGCGGGGTTCACTGGGAGGCTGAAAGCCGTCAGAGAGGATGAGGAGGGGATCGACGTGGAGGCACTGGAAAGAGGGCTTAAGAGTCTAGAAAACGAGGAACCCAGAGGCCCTGTAAGTCTATATATTCCTTAATATGTGTTGCCAGCGGTCGAATTTCTTTCTTGCCAGCCTTTCAGTCATGAACACGTGACACCCATCATCATTTTCTCAAACCCCCCCGATGGTGGATGTTCCTCTCCGTGTATCCTTCTTGTTACCAGTTTAACTATATTCCTTTGTCTCAATATAGTTCAAGCTAATATACCCCAGCCATTGAAACCCTGCCGGCCATGGAACAAAATCTATTCTCACATCATATACTGTGTCCCAACATACTCAAACCCCTCTGGAAAGTCTATGTCTCTCCGTCGACGAAAAGAACTCGTCGATCTAGCTCGGACATACAACGCTCTTATAATAACCGACGATGTCTACGATTTTCTGGGATGGCAAACCAATGACCAAGCACGCCCTACTTCGGAGCTCAAGTCTCTCTTGCCCCGCTTGTCAGATATTGACCGGGCTTTACCACCTCATAGCTCTGATCCAAAACATTTCGGGAACACACTCTCTAATGGCTCGTTTTCTAAAATTGTAGGCCCCGGTGTTCGCACAGGCTGGGCGGATGGCACTGCTGCGCTTGCATATGGACTATCCCAGTGCGGGTCATCCCGCTCAGGCGGCTGCGGTTCGCAGCTTGTTGCAGCCTTCATAGCGCAGATATTGGAGAATGGATCACTGCAGAGCCACATCGCCGAGAAGCTTATTCCCGGATACCAAAAAAGGTGGACAACAATGATCAATGCTATTGAACGTGCACTCGTTCCGCTGGGTGTGCAGGTAAGCAGGGCGAGTTTAGAAGGGAAGGATGTATTTGGCGGTTACTTCATTTGGCTTCATCTACCGGATGGGGTAACGGCGAAAGTTATAGCCGCTACAGCGAAGGAGGAAGAGAATCTGATTGTGTCTGAGGGGGAGTTGTTCGAGGTTAATGGAGACGAAAGTGCTGTGAAGCTGGGGCAGTGGTTGAGGGTGTGCTTTGCTTGGGAGGAGCTGGAGACCTTGGAAGAAGGAATTGATAGATTAGGGAGGGTGTTGAAAAAGCTCCAGGGTATGTAGATAGGATTGTTAGAAAGGCATTGCGATGGAGCTATGGTTATGGCATAAATTATGGTTGGCAAAGATATACCACCGCCATTTTAAATGTTAGACGCAACCCATGACCATCTCCACGGGAGGTATGACAGCGAGAAAATAAACACATGTGAGTGTCTAAGCCGGAAGAGACCCATCTGCACTATACTCTGTGTTTATAGCTGAAGCAAACAGAAACTAAGTTACAATGAGAATATATTTACTGCTCTAGTATGCTAAAATCCACATATCTACTTCGTCCGGATATGCTTTAGCTTTCTGTTTGTGTACAAAAAGTTGTTGGCATACGCCTTTGGTAGTCTCTTTCTCTCCGTTGGCTCCTGGACAAAGTATTCGTAGCCCTGCTTTTCCGCAAAAGCAACAGCATCCTCCCTCGACTTGAAGGTCACATTGGTCCCTTGCATAAAATCACCGGAAGATTGCCATCCCATCAATGGGTTCTCCCATCTGTGGCCCTTTGGCAAGATATCCCAATCCATTCTCCAGTGGTGCTGGTGCCAATCTCCCGACTGTGTAGCTGTTTTGGTTGGGCGGTAGATGCTGGTATAGTGTTAGTAGTATACCTTGCGCATTCAGTGATTGTGCCATACCGGACGGTTCTTGCTTGTAGCTCAATTGGCGCACCGCTCAGGACCGCTGCTGGCAAAACCTCGCCTTCCTCACTGCCATCCATAACTCGTTTTGGGACGGGAGAGTAAGTCCTATAGGAAGTTAGTCCGCCAGCCATGGATACCGGGGCAAGCTGCGCATACGATGTAGCCTGGTCGACCTCCACATTCCAATCCGGGTTATTGTGCCTTATTTGCGTATCCTTTCTATCCACAGGCGCGTTGCTGGACTGGCTTGGCTTCGATTCGTCGGATTCCGTAATGGGCGTTCCAATCGCAGTCTGGGTGCCATATCTGGCGAACGTGGGGGCAGGTCGGTGAGCAACAGGGCCCGCCGCCTTTAATAACCTCCCAACGATGGAGGGCCGCAGGAGGGACATGGCGAGAGGAGTTGATGTGTTTCAATTCGTCTTTGTTGTATCAGGCGTCGTAGTGCTGGTGGTGGTGGAAGTCGATGATTTGAGGCTGATTATGTAATCAACCGAGCTAATAGAAACATGCAGGCCGACTTCCATGTCGACCCGAGCCCTTTGCACTGAACACCTCCTGTCTTTATCACCACAGAGACTCAATTGATGTGAGCAATCCCATACAGCGTTGAATCACAGAGTTCAATTGTTTCCCCCGACGGAGTTTTTGACTGACAATCGCATCCAGCTTCAAAATGAGCTTCGTTACCCGACGCGCGCTTTCCACTCTCATCCCGCCAAAGGTATGCCTCAACAACTCTATAACCGCTCGCTATGATTAGGATACGGAGGCTAATATATTGAGATAGGTGGCGTCGCCTTCTGTAAGGACACCCCAGCATTGGACGGAATCGATTGCGATACCATTGACCCGACCGAACCCGCAACAACGAAACACAAAAGGCTAACTTGATGCAGGGCCTCGGTGCAGCACAAGACGCTGCCCGTATGCAGAGGGTTGTTAGCTTCTACGAGAAGCTTCCCCGTGGCGCAGCTCCGGAGGTCAAGGCCAAGGGCATTTGGGGACGTTACCAGGCCAAGTACTTTGGAAAGAACCCAAGCGGTGCACGTACGTAGCTACAAACCCGACTGTGTCTGCGACAGACCATGGGAATCATGCTGACCTGGATATCACAGCAATCGTCCACGTCATCATCGCTGTCATTGCCATTGGATATGCGCAGAACTACTACTTCCATCTCCGTAAGTTGGGGTGCCGAAATCGCAATTGGACAAACCACTGACTCCTTGCAGGCCACCACAAGAACAACGCCCACTAGATGCATACCCGAGCCTACTATATGGTAGAACGGCTTGAGCCATGGGTTTAGGAGTTGTTGTAAATATAAGAGAATCAGTTTTAGCCCGAGAGTGGATCTGTGAACGTCGCAGGTGAATGCTACAAATATAGACTCAAATGTTCGCGAATCGCTCTCTACTTGCATTATGGGAGTGACGGGTGATATTGCACTGTTAAAATGAAGCTCTAATTCTGATATAACCAATTTTGAAGTGCGTCCTGTGTGTTTTGTCCCCATGGGCCGCATGATATTGATAATATTGGGGGCCAAAGGCTTCCTTTCCGGTGCAATGGAACAACCCGGAGTGTCTCGATGGGCAAAAATATGCTGCACGTGACATGGGACATTCACCTACTGTGCTGTTTGAGCTTGGCAAATTGTATGCTACTGTAATAAATTCAGATATTTTTGTTTCTGAAGATCGTGACTCCGACTTAGTCATAATATGCTGTTCGTTTGTTAAATAATTAAATAATCATTGGATCTATGAAATATAAATACTCCTGTTGACTCGTAAACCCTTTTTTATTAATCTGCCGTAAGTGACTGTATTTAGCAATTTAGGTACAGTAATCCTACCGCAGTAGTGTTCCAGACAGCCAATTCCCTGGTGGCGGCGCTCCCCATCAATTACGCGCTAGCCTCTTTCACTCGCTTTCTTGACACCAGATCAAACGTTCCCAACGTCGACATTATTATTTGGCACCCCGAATGAGATATCCAACATCTCCTGGCCATTAAACACGCAAGCCATTCCCTTTATTCATACAAAGGGCGCTATCTCGAAGACTGGCGTAGACTCTCCTCCCGCTGCGCAACAGTCTACCACCTCGATCCCGAGTTCCCCAAGGCGACACACGTCCGTCCTCTCTACCTTACGCCGGCACGACCACCATTTGCCCCCATCGCTACACTCGACTCCTAGAAGCAGAGAACTTCGCATGCGAAGCTCCGCCACATCTCTCAGACGCCCTGAAGACGTATGATGGCAACAGAAGCCTCACCGACGAATATCGTGGTTGCTCCTCCCATAGCTGAATCCGAACAAGTATGTCACGCGCCAACTTTACATTTATGGCTGAACTAACAGGCCAAGTCCCATGCCAGTGCAGCTACTCAAGATGTCTCCGCCAACCCACCCGCAGTAAAGGATGGAATCGAAGTTGTGCGCACTGCAACGCCACTCCTCGACGCAGCGGATGTAGCCGTCACGTCGGCAGATGTCAGCGTCAATGGTGGATCAGACAGCGAGGCGGTAAAGTCAAAAAGCGCGGTCGAAGGCCACGTGCGAACTTCCTCGACTGTCAAGAAGCCGATATCATTTAAAGCCGTATCAGTCAATAAAACTTTTCTGGCGACGAAGGGTGCAACGGGTCCAACACCACCCAAGTCTGGAGACAAAGGAGCAGGCAGCTCTGCCGCGAGCTCTACAACTGCATCAGCAACTTTGGTATCGAAACCTCGGCTAGTCGCAAAGTCCGGCAATAACTTGATATCGACCTCGAGAGCAGCTGCCGCAGGCGCGGGTAGTACTGGAGCGGCGCCGGACGCAAGTGCTGTGTGGAATAAGAACAGGCGTACGTGCTTCCTCTTCTCCCCTAATGACTACGAAGCTAACATGCACAGCTGCACCGACCCCGGAGCCGAAAAGGGTTACTGATGAAGAGCTTGCTCAAAAATATGGCATCCACCTCGCGACCCGATTACAATCGGATGACCCTGGCAGGCAAGCAAACTGGGCGGATATTGACGATGATGATGACGACTGGGCACCACAATCAATAGAATGGTCGGATGGGACAAAAATTTCTATGCCGCAGCAGGTAGAAGATTTTGTTCCAGAATTGCCTAAACCAGCACCACCACCGACAGCCGTTAATGATACCGACAAGACAGCATCACCTTCCCTACCCGTGGCGTCGACAATGAAGCTTGGCTCGATGGCTGGTGGGACTGGAAGGGGCTTGGTTCTCAAGGGAGCATCTGAGAAGCCAACACTTGTCGCGAAACCTCCTGCTCTCCCTGTACCCGCAAAGTCGCCCTGGGCACCTCTACCCCCTATGGATAAAGTCGCACCGATTGTTACAGATATTCCTTCTCAGCAACAACAAGCACCGCGATTTGGTGCCAGAGATCCTCATGGGTTCGACGGTATGCCATCGCCGGCAAAAGAAATCGCCGCCGATGACTTCAGCCGATCCTGGAGAGATGGCAACGCTGGCGCCAGCAAGGAGTTGTACAACTCACAATCTGGGAGATATGAGCCCGTCAATGATGGACGTAGAGGAAGCCGCAATGAAACCCACCCACGCCAACTGGCTCTTCTACAAAGACACCACGAGACTCAAGGCCCGGCTGAGCCTTCTGCTGCATTTCAAACACATAGAGCAAATCCGCAAGACCCATCATATGGCCGTCGCAGGGCGTCATCCAATGTTAGTGGTGGAAGTGGAAACTATGGTAGACGACTTAGTAGGGGCCAGGAAAGCTACCTCCCTCAGGACACACTCGGGGCGCGACGTGGCTCATTGGTTGCAGTCAGCGATGAACCACTGCACTCGCCGTCTGGCCACCCTAGCCAAAGGCCAAACCAGCAGCAGCAGTGGCAATCACGCGCCTCCCCTGTTGTAAGCCGTGCCTCGCCTGCATTAGCTCTTGCGCAACCCGCAGTATCATCAACCCCAGGAATACCTCTGGAAGACGAAGTGGAGCTACAGAAGAAGATTATGAGAGAGAGCCGAGAGCTTGCGAGAAAAAGGAGACTCGATGAAGAAGCTCGGGAAGAGGCTGAGCGGAAAGAGCGAATTCGACTAAAGTTGGAGGCAATGGGCCCACCGCCAGAAACTAAGAAGCCAAAGAAGGATAGTCCAAAGGAAGAGAAAGCCACTCCTATCCAGATTCAAGCTCGAGAACCTGGCCTAAAGTCGACGGTGCCACCAAAATTACCTGTTAGTGAATCTACAGGTGAAGTTAAGCAATACGGTATGATGAAAGTACACCCGCCAGAGCCGGTCAAAGCGGCCGCCGCAGCCGCCATTGAACCGCTGAGTAAAGAGAAGGCGAGTGACGAAGTCCGTATCAACGGCGTCATCCCTGAGGCCCCATCTCGTGGTGGCCTGGATGCGCAAGCCCCGCCGACCCAACCGCAATCTTGGCATGGTAGTCAAAACGCAGCTCCTGAGCGGGGGTTTCCCCCTTGGTCTAACCCAGCCTTGCATCCCGCACAGGGACGAAATGTCTGGGGACCACCGACCAATGACCGCACGTTGGGCAACGGAACTTTTAATCCCGAATTATCTGTTCAATCTTCTCAGATTGCGCAAGTTGGCCCAGGTCCGATTGGGCCGCCAACTAACAATAGGGCAAACGGCCAATTCCAAGGCCGTGGTCGTGACAATTACGCTCAACGACCAGCCCCTATTGCCCCGCCTTCCAGACATCAAGAACATCGACCGGCAATGGCCTCTGGTTGGACTAGTGGTAACATCCAGTCGAGACTCGCGGAGGATGATGCCCGTATTCTTGCAGAGCAAGAGATGGCACATGCGTCTCGACCTGACGACGTAGTGGCGCCAATTAAAGATACCTGGCGGCAGGTGACGTTATCAAGCGACGGACAACGTACAGAGGCAAATATCCCTTCGCATCCATTCGTTCCTGGTTCTTCGCCCATTGGAGCACCAACATGGTCGGATTACTCTGTTAGGCCAAGGCACGACGAAACATCTCAATACCAACCTATTGAACAGGGGGGTCTCTGGCCTCAAGGTCATGCAAATGAGACACCATCTACCTCTACCGCAGGCGGTCTCCCCCCGTCTCGTGGTTCGCGATTCTTCCCTCAAGTTCGGGAGTTGCCTAGAGATGCAATGGTGGAAGAGCGACAATATACGCGCCCAGGCTCCCCATCACCCCCACCACCAACAATGGCAGGGCATCCGGTATATGATGGAGACGTCGCTCGCCCTCATGTTTCTCTGCCGCGTCCGCCGCCGGTAGTTAAGCTTCCTCCGGCACCCGTCCTGGCACCAATTGCGCCCCCGAAGCCGGCATCATTTGCCGCGGCCGCGGCCGCTTCAACCTCGCCAGTACTTCCGAGGTCTCAAGCCATAAATGCTCAATCTCCTGCTGCTGGAGGTTGGCAAGATAAGATCAATTCACTTATGGGGCGCCGGACCTCGCCTCCTAAATCTCACGCTTTAGCCGTCGATTCTTCGAGTAAACATGCACTGGACCAAACAATCAGTCAAATTCCAGCTGCGACGGTGTCGCTTCCCGGAATTCCGGCCGCTTTGGACGAAGAGAATGTGTATGAGACCAAACCGATGGCCGAAGAATGCTTTGAGGAGCAGGAAATGGGCTACGTGCCTACCGTGAAAGTACCCAACAAAGCTCCGGATGCTGCCTATTTCCTCGCAGCGCCCCAAGTAAAGCCGCTTCCCCGCAAGTTTATCGTTTCAGACGTCACCAGCGCCAACAGCTTGAACTTTTCGCCTCAGCTCAATAATGAAGGCGAAATCGTCTTGGTCTTACTGCCTGGAATGGAAGCTAATAAACGTGTCACTATCGCACATAAATCGGAACCTCGCCAGAAGAGTAATCCACGGCGGTCTGGCCAAGGTCGCGGAAACTCCCAGCGACACGGTCCCTCTCCTCATAACCGCGGTGGAAGGTCTCGCGACACTTCGTCTACCTTTCCAGCGGCCTCCACAGACCAAGGGTCTCCGTCCACAAACCAAGGGACATCAACCTCACACAGGGGCCGTGGAAGAGGCGGGCTCGGAAATAACTGGGCTAGCCGATCTACTACAACACCCCCCAACGCCATCAATGTTTGACTTCAAACGCGCCGCTAAACCCGGGCTAAAATTTTCCAGCCCCTCGACGCAAACTATATTTTGAGAACTTGTTTCCGTCCTACCAACCTATAATTTTTTCCAACAACAACCCTCCAACTTGTACTTTACCTCTCTCACTACGAACGACCGGTTCCCACTACGGATATGCATGTAATTTGGGGAAGCCCGCTATTCTACGCGTGTACATAAGCATTTTTCTCTCTCCAGTTCTTAATGCATGCGTTTTTGCTCCAGGGTCGGAGCTGCTTGTTTTTTCTGGTCTTCCGAGAAGGGCGGGAACGGCATGTATTCGGATAGGGCGCGAACTGATATCCCGCGACAGCAGGGGGGCACTAATGGGATGGCCTGGTCTATTTGACTGATGGTGGCTGTCCTGTCCTGTGTGCCATCGAGCTGGACGCTGGGAGTGGACGAGATGCACTAGCTACTTTGATAAGAACTGAGAGATAAATACAGCCTTCAAATTCAGATATCAACTGAACTTTTTTGTAGTATTTGGCTTATTGTGATGGCATTTTGTGATTTAGTCCGCTTGCGCGATCATCATGCCAGCGAAACCTTTGGTTACCAAACGACCAATATTTCACAATAAACCGTTCTCACTTTCCAGTAAACTTCATAGCAAACTTGAGATATTTAAATGCCTTTCTCTTATATACAAAAATTGCAGATTGGTCCGCATATGGCGGCGCGAGTAAAAAATGCTAATACAACCAACCCTCTTTCCAAACTATGTAATCTGTTTCCCCCACACCGACGCTCAGTTGAATGATTCCCTCCCTTTCCCGCGTTTCCTTCGCATCATAATCGTGATTACTCCTCATCCGACTCCTCTTCTGCGACCTGTTTGTTATATTAGCGATAGTCACTCAAAGAAAAGCTCAAATCAACTTACATCATCATGGAAAGTCTTGCCCTCCGTCGTCGCCTTAATAACACCAACACGAATGACGAAGTCACCGAACCTCTCGCCCTCCTCTCTCTCCTGCGCGTAGCGCTTGATGAGCGGGATCATGATCGCCAAGATCTCATCCTCCTTGATGGAGGAGCGGTAGAGCTTGTTCAGGCGCTGGCCGTGGTATCCACCACCAAGGTACATGTTGTACGCTCCGTACGCCTTTCCGACGAATGCAACCTCAGCCAACCAAGGCCTGGCGCATCCGTTGGGGCAACCGGTCATACGCATGACGATGCTCTCCTGCTTGAGACCGTTGTCCTCGAGGGTCTGCTCGAGCTTGGAGATGAGGACGGGGAGGTAGCGCTCGGATTCGGCCATGGCGAGACCGCAGGTTGGGAAGGCGACGCAGGCGGACGAGGAAAGGCGCATGCCGGAGAACTGGATGTTGTCCAGCTTGTACTTGGCCATCATGGCGACGATCTTGGGCTTGTCCGCGTCCTTGACGTTGGAGATGATCAGGTGCTGGTTACCAGTCAACCTGAACTCGCCCTTGTGGACCTTTGCAATCTCCCTGAGGCCAGTGCGCATGGGGAAGTCGGCGGTGTCCTCGATTCTGCCGTTCTCAATGAAGAACGTGAAGTGGTTGAGTCCGTGCTCGTCCTTGATCCAGCCGTAGGTGTCGACGTTTGAGACGAACTTGAATGGGCGCTGCTCGTCGAACTTCTTGCCCCAGATCTCCTCGACCTTGGAGCGGAAGACGTCGACTCCCATGTCGTCAACGGTGTACTTTAGACGGGCGTGCTTGCGGTTCTTGCGATCACCGTTGTCACGCTGGACGAGCATGACCTTCTCGCAGACGATGTGGACATCCTCCTTGGAGCAGTAACCCATCATGGAACCTGTGCGAGGGTAGGTCTTCTTGTTGTTGTGAGTAACACCCATACCACCACCGACAAGAACGTTGAACCCAGCAAGGTGTCCGTCCTCGCCCTTGATGGCGATGAGACCGACATCGTGGGCGTACACGTCCGTGTCGTTGTTCGGAGGAGTGGCGATGGTAATCTTGAACTTTCTGGGGAGGTAGGTAGGGCCATAAAGGGG
The DNA here is from genome assembly GCA_001630595.1 of Pseudogymnoascus sp. BL308. NCBI lineage: Eukaryota > Fungi > Ascomycota > Leotiomycetes > Thelebolales > Thelebolaceae > Pseudogymnoascus > Pseudogymnoascus sp. BL308. The sequence continues at coordinate 54,307 of LMYD01000045.1, read as the reverse complement.
CTCAAAGTCCTGGACAGCGTTGCCAGCAATTTGAGTCTTGTTGTCATCCTCATCCTTCAACCAGATCTCGTGGTATGCGGTGGTAGATGGCAACAGGTGGTGGTCGATACGGACAGAGCACTCGTGGACCTCCTTGTGGTACTCGGAGTGAGCTGGAGAGCTGCTGCACATAAGGTTACGGTTGATATCACCGCAGGCGGCGATACTGGTCATCAGAGCCTTGTTAATTGCGCGCATGGCGCCCTTAAGCTTGCCCTTGACAACACCGTGGAACTGGAAGGTTTGGCGGGTAGTGAGCTTCATCGTCTCGTTTCCGAAGTCGGAACTGAGCTGATCCATCTGAACCCATTGGCTTGGGGTAGCAACGCCGGATGGGAGTCTGCAACGAATCATGAAAGAGTAAGCGGGCTCAAGGCCGGCAGCCTTGCGCTCGTCACGAAGATCACGATCGTCTTGCATGTAAGTTCCGTGGAACTTGGTCAGCTGAGCGTCGGAAGCAGAGATTGCGCCAGTGCTGGTATCCTTCAGCCCCTCGACAATGGTACCACGGAGGAAGTTCGACTCGATCTTGATATCCTCGTTGGTGATTGGCGGCGGCTCATCAGCAAGTCCCTCGACGTTATCAACGCCGAGAGTTTGCCAAAGTTGGGCCTCCCAAGGAGCATATCCAGTCTGGAATCCATCGGGATCCTGGTCATCTCCAAGTCCGATAGCTGCAAGGGGCTTGGCTCCGAGGTTGCCCAAAATTCTGAACAGGTCCTTTCCGGGCTTGTTGTAGTAGATCTTGTCCTCCTTTCTTGGCCAGTAGTGGCTGTCACCAAGAGCGAATACGGAGAAGTTAACAGATGCGAGGTCAAGCTCGGTGTTGTCCTTGATAGCACCCCAGAATGCATGACCATCCTGTGGGAACTCTCCCTGTCCGGCGGTTGAAGTAAGGAAGACGATGTTCTCCTCAGCAGAGAGGTCCTCAATGGGGTAGTCACCCATGCTCATAACCATGGTCTTCAATCCACGAGCCTTTCCGCGGTTGCCCAACCTCTTGGCAAGAGTTGTGGCATTGCCGTTGTCGGAAGCGTAAAGGATCGTGAGAGGGGCACCGAAGAGGCCCTCGAGAAGCACGTTGTACGCATCCTTTGCCTTCCTCTTCTGAGCCTCACGAACTTCCGAGCCGAAATCCTCAGAGATGTTGGCGGCAAACTCAGGGCGCCTCTTCATGAGCTGAGTTAGGTGGTTGTCGCGTGCGAGGAAATCCTTGAGCTCATTCTTGATTCGCTCGGAATCCAACGAGAAGTTTGGCTCGTTGCGATCCTCAGCAGTAGGGTCCCACCTGTAGAGTGGCCAGTAGCCGAGATCGACAGCCTTCTTGGTCTCTTGGAGAACGGTCAATGGAGAATCGCTCTCCTTGAAGTATGGCAGGTAAGCCATGACAACAGATGGGCCATCGAACTTGTCGGCCTCGATCATGGCTTGCAAGACCTGGGTGTAGGAGCTGTAAACCGCGACAGAGGCAACGTAGGCATTTCCAAAGTTCATGGCGTAAAGTCCAATGTCCTTCTTGCGGCGCGCGGCATCTGCCGCTGCGCGCTCAGAGTATGGCGTAGAGTCAATGATGAGCATGTTCACATTCTTGCTTGAGGCAATGACGTGGTGGACACCAGAGTTACCCAAATCGTATGCCCATGCATCAGATCCGATCAACCAAGGAGACTCCTTGCGGAACAGAGCCTTGTTTGAAAGCAGCTTGGTCGCCAATGGGGACCCATCGGTCTCCAAACGAGAAATGATTTCTGGGGTAATTTCGGTGGTCAACTTCTCATCATCGGCGCCCAGGGCCCACTTGGAGAGGAACTTCTTAGGGGCATCAGTGATGAATTCCTTGGAAACGGCAGCGTCGGAAACCTCAGTGACGAAGCGTTGGCGGTGCTCATTGCGTGCGAGAAGAGACCCAAAGCCGAACTCAGGGTTAGCGGAGATAGTCTCAGAGATGCCAGCGTTGTTTGATCCCAAAGCATTGGCGATGTGGAGTTTCTGGCCGAAAACCTGATTCAAGATCTTCATATAGGCAGTCTCAACTTTTGGCTGCTCAAGCTCTTGCTCCTCGGAGAAGTCGGCTTGTTCCTCGGTGGTGCCAACCTCAAGGTTTTGGATTGGGGCATCAGAGGTAAGGTTCTGGAAGATGCCGCGGAGTGCTTGGGAAACGGTGTCCGGGGTGATGTGTCCTAACTGATGACCAACAATTGTCTTGGGGGCTTCACCGGGTCCGCTCTTAAGAGTGGTGAGAATATCCAGGAAGATAGGGCCCCACTTTGTTGTCTTCTTGCGGATTTGCTCAAGAACAGCAAGACGCTTGACGCTCTTGGGGACAACCTCCACTAGCTTCGCGCCAAGCCATGGCCTGTAGAGACGTGCAGTGACAATTCCTGCCTTTGCGTAAATCTCGTCGGACTTGGCCGAATCGATGGACTCGGCGAAGATACCCGCATCCGATCCAAAGATGAAGATTGCGGTCTCGGCATTTGCTGGGCCAGTGTATTGGAAGGGGGTGTAGTCGCGGCCAGTGGTGTCCTTGATTTGCGACCAAATTGCGGTGACGATGTCGTAGATGTCTTGCGAAGAGGTGCGCTTGACAGTTGCATCAACAGTCGTTGCCGACGAAACACTTGGTCGGCTGTCCACGCTGCTCTGCCTCGACTTGGTCGATCCGACCGAAGATGCCTTGGAGGGGTTTGCTGTTACCTCGGCAGGTGTCAGCTGTTTTTGGACAGCAGCGCCTGACGCATCTAATGGCTCAATTGGAGTCTCGCTAACTCTTGCGATCTTGCCATCGTCGGCATATATCGAGTTTCCACCAATGTTGCTTCCTTGGAAAGCACGGACGGCGCCCAAGTCTAAGACTTGCTCGACAACCGATGCATCCTCGGCAGTGACAGCGTCGTCATTCTCTGATGCGGAAGCGTCAAAGAAGTGAATGACACCCTTGCCAGACTTGACAGCAAGAGCATGGGCAGTCAATGCGATGTCTTGCGCCTCCTGGAGCGATCCGGATTGGAGGAATGTGAAGCCAGAATTTCTGATGGAGGTGATGGAAGAGTAGTCTGGGTGGTGTGCGGGCTGTAGGGCAACATGGATGACAACTGGGTAGTTGGCAAGCTTGTAGAGGTATGGTACCGAGGAGACGAGGATGGAGGAGGTGGTTGTGACGGAGGTGAGTTTGCCGGAGCGGATTGGGGCGAAAACAGAGAGAAGAGGGTCGGCATTCTGCCTCACGGTTTGAATCTGCACAAAAAGTCAGAACGAGGCTCATATCATGCAAGGGAGATTCTTCAGGGCTATCTCACTTCTGGGATGTGGCTCTCAGATGCGGCGACAACACTCTGGTCCTTGTTGTCGGCATAAGTTTGTAGGTGTGCAGAGAAACCCGACTGGACTTCCTGCGCTGGCTGGACGGAGACAATAACGTCACTGGAGAGGTATGCAATGCGCGCAACTACCAAAAAAATGTCAGCTCAAACTCATGAGATTCCCCCGACCCTGCGACGGCGCCTTCTCTGCCCCAAGAGGGTGGCGGGGCATAGCAAAGCGGTCGTCGTCGTCGGAAGTGAGAAATGACGGAAGGGCAGCAAACATACCGGCCTCTTCAGGCGTGCGTAACGACAGCGGAGCAGCCATATTGCCTTTGGTATCAGTGGCTTTCCTCCGTTGGGAAAGAGGAGAGGAGGGAGTGGTTTTGAAGAGGAAAGACATTTTTTATCTGAGCCGTCCTGGAGTACTCCGACTACAGCCCAGCTAGGAGCAGTCAATTCAATTCACTCTTACCTGTCTGGACCTATGGGCGCGATAACCGGAGGGTATTTGGGGATTGTGGGGTGTAAAGGGACCTTGGGGAGCCATACAATTAGTATGTGGAGGGGAAGTACCGATGGATTTTTGGGGTGGGAATTGGTGGAATTGGTAGAATAGCTGGGCTGCCAGGGTAGGGTGGAGGAATAGGGGGGCTGTGATTGGCTGGGCGGCAATTTGATCGATTGCGTGCTCGACCATGACTGACAGCATTTTTTCCTTCTTTTGGGGTCACGTGAAGGGATATGCACGGGATACGGGGCTGTTGTTGGGGGCAGTCGAGTAGGAGGAGGGGAATTGCCAATGAGTCTTTTGTCATCAATGCCGACGAAGAGCCAATCACGAGCCAATAGGCGTCTCTAGAATCACGTGCGCATCATTATATACCATCACGTGCATAGCACTAATAGCACTACGTGCAGACCACTACTACCACGGAGTACGGAGTAGTACTCCGAGGAAGTACTGAATATGTGTGTCATCTCTGTTCTAGAACCTTTGTATTACTGTTGGAGGGAGTACTACGGGGGACTACAGAGGACTACAGAGTACTCTAGGGCGTACTCTACTCCCTTGTGCTGCCAGAAAAAGGCCTGGAAGGGACTATGCTTACAAAAGGGCCAAAAATGAGTGTGATGATACCATTTGCTTACCAGTTATCACTATGCTATGCCAGTATACCAGTATGCACTGCACTTACATAGAATACGAGTACAAGCATACAGAAACTCATTTGCCGATAATCATATACCGAAATCATACACAGAAACCCATATGCAGAAACTCATACACGGAAGTCATAGGGGTTTACTGATCACTTGGCCTGCACTTGGCCTGCACTTGGCCTGCACTTGGCTTCCACTTGGCTCCCACTCGGCCTACGAACATGAGAGCCACTCGAGCCGCTTGAGTCACCGAGTCTCGTACAATATATACCACCGCTACAAACTATCAAAATTATTCTTGCTCAAGCCAGGTGTATCTTCAATGCTATCATACTATCATACAAGGCTCGCCAAAACCGCTATGCTCAAGATCTTCCACGTCCACATAATGCATTAAGGTCAAATACAGCCACATCGACGAGGTCCACGCTTCTCCCATCTCCATCTCCATCTCCATCACCGACTCCATCTCCACCCCCATTCGCATCGTCTAGCACGCACAGCCCTCTTGCGACTGCGGTGTGTTGTTGATGTTCACATCGATCACTGCACGAGCGGATTAGCAATGGATCCAAGAACACCCCTCCTTTGAGGACTCACTTTGGTTCCCAGCTGCGGCAGCGCTGTCTGCTCCCTCCATTCCCGGTAGGGCCTGGGCAATCCTCCTGAACAGGTTCTTAACGTTATGTCCGACCTTTGCGCTCGTCTCGATGAACATCAGGTTGTTCTTCTTCGCCTCCTCCTCGCCTTGCTGCGTCGTCACCTCGCGCTTATCGTTCAAATCGGTCTTGTTTCCCACCAGGACGATGATGACATCGTTTCCTCGCTCGCCCCGGACGTCGTCTACCCATTTACGTGTGTTCTGGAACGACTTTGCGTCTGGAGTCTGAGGTTAGTACATCCCCTTCCTATCTCTCCTATCTGTCAAGGCCACTGGGGGTTGTGCGTACTGGAGATATCGTAGACCACCACTGCAACACTTGAATCGCGTATGTACGAAGGAATCAAACTGCGGAAACGCTCCTGCCCAGCCGTGTCCCATAGTTGTAAACGGACAGTTCGGTCCTCAAGATACATAGTCTACCGCCATTGTCAATACATCGGCATCTTCATCCAGCGGGGGTTTCGGGTCCGTACTTTTGATAAGAAGTCGATACCGATCGTGGCCTGGTACATATTGTCGAACGAATCGTACATGAACCGTGTTATTAAGGAGGTTTTGCCAACTGTGCCATCTGGTTAACACAAATGCTGCCGCCTGCGGACGCATCCTTCACATACCACTCTGCTCGCCGAGAAACACCAACCTGAAAGAAACCTGTTAGAATTGTATTGATGGGTAAGAAGAGTAAATCCACCTACTTGAACTTCTTCAACGGGTTGTTGTATGAACTACCCGGAGCTTGCGCCATCCTGGCGGTTTCTGTTGCTGTCTGGCTAGGGGAGCTGCGCTGTTCGTGAGGTTGGGGGGAATAAAAAAATATGTACAAGGTGAATCAACAGCAGTCAGGCTTGCGTGCAGAAAGTTGTAAATTGACAAAGAAACTCAATATCGATGAAGTCAGGAGTATATCACTCCCACTCCCGCTTCTGTCCTGTTCCATTCAATGGGCGCAGTATGCCAAGGCAAATACCCCATCGGGCCTAGTGTCCCCCGCTATCGGAAAAATAAATCGCCGATTGACGTCCGTTTTTTGTGGGGTTCCTACGAAAATATACTCGCGGAAGTGGGAAGTTTTGGATATGGGAAGTGTTGGATTAACCACTTGCGAAAATCTCACACAACAATTTTGCAAAGATGCCAATCGTTAAGAGAGCAGCCGCTGCTCCGGAAGCACCGCAGCAACACAACCAGAAATCGAGAAAGGGAAAGAAGGCGTGGAGGAAGAATGTCGACGTTACAGAGATTGATGCTGGCTTGGAGGCCGCTCGTGATGAAGTTATTAAAGGGTATGCACTCTTTGAGCGATAACGAATATGTACCCTTATACTAATACTTCCCAGTGGTATAATCAGCGAGAAGAAGTCAGACGACCTTTTCATGCTGGATGTCGACGGTGATGCCTCAATCGCAAAGAAATTTCTCAAGGCCTCGAAGCCACTCAAAGCCGACGAGATCATTGCCCAACGCTCAGCCGTCCCCTCAGTATCCATGAGGAAGCGCCCCGGAGACAAGACAACCAACGGCATTGCCGACGCCAAGCGCCAGCGAGTCTCATATGTCTCCCACAAGGAGCTCACCCGCCTTCGCAACATCATGGCAGGCAAAGGCACCCAATCCGTCGTCGAGGTCACCGACCCCGCCTTCGATCCCTGGTCCGAGGCCGCGGACGTGCAAGCCCTAGTCGTAGACGAGCGCTTCACCTTCCTCCCCAAATCGCAGAAGAAGGTCGCGCCCACCACCCTCCGTCAAAAACCCGTCTCCCTCGCCGCCTCCGGAAAAGCCGTCCCCGCCGTCTCGAAACCAGCAGGCGGCTACTCCTACAACCCCGTCTACACCGAGTACGAGCAGCGCCTCATCACGGCCGGCGAGAAGGAGCTCGAGGCCGAGAAGAAGCGTCTCGCAACCACCGAAGCGGAGCGCGTCAAGGCCGAGGCATCCGCTAAGTCCGCCGCAGAAGCCGTAGCAGCCGAGGCGCGGGCTGAGCTGTCTGAATGGGACGAAGAGTCCGCATGGGAGGGCCTCGAGTCCGGCGCCGAGGACACGCGCGTCAGCGCCAAGCGACCAGAGCGCAAGACGCACCAGCAGCGGAACAAGATTATGCGGCGCAAGGAGGAGGAGCGGAAGCAGAAGATGCTGGCGAATAATAAGAAGCGGAACGAGCAGGCGCAGCATATCAAGAAGATTGCCAAGTCAGTGGAAGAGGCGGAGGAGGCGAGGGCGCTGGCTCTGAGCGTCCAGGCTGAGAATGCGGATGATGAGTCTGAGGGGGAGGATCTGGAGCTGCGTCGGAGGAAGTTGGGGAAGCTGCCGTTGCCGGAGAAGGAGCTGGAGTTGGTGTTGCCGGATGAGCTGACGGAGAGTCTGAGGCTGTTGAAGCCGGAGGGGAATGCCCTGAAGGAGAGGTACAGGAGTTTGCTTGTTAGAGGAAAGGTGGAGGGGAGGAAGAGGATTAGCTTTGCGAAGCAGGCTAAGAGGAAGACTACGGAGAAGTGGACGCATAAGGACTTTATGCTCCATTAGACTTGGGGTGGATGTATGGGTAACGGAAACATGTTGGGCGTCTTTGCATACACTTATGATATCGGGAATTAAAAATGCAGCGACTTATTTCTGATATTTAATTTATCCATTGAATGATTTTGGTGATTTCAGTGACAACACCCCACCTTTGTCTCAGGATGGAACTCGCAATCTTTTGCCAGCAGTGTGGTGCCACCTGACCGATTTCTTGAATTAATTTATATCCTCCTGCTCACAACAAGTAACGTGCAATCTTTTAAAATAGCTTTCGCTCAATGCCCATTAAATTACTATTCTCTTATGCTGCTGACTGTGGAAGTCCATAACGCCCACCAACTACGACCCAATTTTATGTACATATCCTCCCCGCTCTCCCCAGTCTAACGCCTCTGTGGACAACTCAAACCACACTTCAATCTCCAGACATCAACCCTACATCGGGCCTTGCGTCTGAATCCTCATCGGTGGCGGTCCAGTACCGCTTCTAGCCCGCTGCTCCCTCAACGACGTCCCCGGCAGAACAGTATTGCTCACAAACTTCCTGTTGGCGCTCCTCGCCCACTCCTCATCCTCCGCACGGCCACCAACCCACCAGTTAGTTCCAATAGCCGTCATCGCACGACCAAGCTTTCCCTTCCATCCAGCGCCCAGCGGCGTACCCTCCGCAAAAGGCTCTTCCAACTTGTCGTCCGCGCCATCCATGTGCAGGTGAGGACGCTGCGAAGACTTTGCCGAGAGGTATTGCCGCAGGACCTGTCGCGCGAAGGAGAAAAGAACCAGGGCGAAGTAGATGCGGATAACGGTGAGGAAAACGATGATGAGGATGCTCGGCACGGACTCGCTGATCGCGGCGCCGTTTGCGAGACTCGGGCTGCCGCCAGCGGCAGCGGCGGCATCGGTTATGCCGGAGGCGTCGGAGTTGGTAAAGCCTGCGGTGTCATTCATGGTTTCGCTGCCGGGCGCATCGATCTCTGCGTCCTTGGCTGCGGCGCTAAGGGTGAGGAACCAGGTGCCCGCGAAGACGGCAGTGTATGCTCCGTTCAGGACCGTGTCGATGAGGTAGAAGTAGGCGAGAGCGAGGCACTGTAGGGGTGACGATTTACGGATGTGTGGCATGAGCATGATGAGGATGACGAGGGCGAGGAGCGAGTAGAGGTACATCGAGAACTGGAGGAAGGAGAGCCGGTAGCCAGTGACGAGGGCGAGGATCCCGTAGAAGCCGGCGAGCTTGTTGAAGAGGAGGGAGAGCGAGATCATTTCGGCGCCGAAGCGGAGAGAGGTTATGAAGAGGAAGGACTATGCGCTGTTAGACTGGGGGGAACGGGCATGGTGGAACCTGGGGAGAGGGCTTACTCGAGGGCGAGGAAGCGCGAGCCATGACGGGGCCATGGTGGCGGTAGTGTTCGGATATCGTGGGGATGAGTCTCTAGTCGAAGAGGAAGAATTTTACTCGTCAAAGAGTAACGACCAGGAAACCCAGGAGGGTGGCAGTGAAGTTGGAGTGGATAAGGATTTGCTAGGAGTGGATGTAGGTTTGTTGCAGGCCGCGACGACGATGATTTCGGGGATGGTGAAGGGGTTGATTAGATTAGATTGTAACTGAACTTTACATGCTTAGGTAAGCAACGAATTCCCCATTGAACCCCTACTTTCAGTGCCAGTGATGAGCACGCGACCATTGAGTTCTAGTGCGATATACATAAATATATGATTTATAGATTATCTTAGCGGAATATCGATTTTAAGTAGCGGTCGTATGATAGTCCTGCGACTGTCGCTGAGGCCATCAGTGTCCTCCAAAAAGACTGTAATCCGTTAGGTCTAGCAAGCCTGCGCAGAATTACCGTATGCCCCGTCCCCATTGACGGCCTATCTCGCCGGTAAGGTAGAGTATCTTACTATTAATGCTAAATTATACAAACTTCTTCTCTCACACCATTTCCAACTCTTTTGAAGCTGCAGCTGAAAGTAAAAAGTTATCGTATTGTCACGTGATGGCTGCCTTCGAACTTGGTTTCGGCGAAGCGCTGGGCTTCAAGCAATATAATCCAATCAAATACAAGAAATATAATGACATCTCAAGACTCACTCAACCCAAGGCCACATTACTCTCCCCCGTGGAACAATGTTACCATTATCGGTATTGCAGGCAGCTCTGGCTCAGGAAAATCCAGCCTCTCACGAGCAATCCTCTCCGCACTGAATCTGCCATGGGTCGCCATCGTTGGCCTCGATTCCTTTTACAAGCCTCTGAACGAAGAGGACCATGCCAAGGCCCATAGAAATGAGCTGGATTTAGATGCTCCACAAGCTATCGACTTTGATCTTCTGGTTGAACTGCTACAGGACCTAAAACATGGGTACGTCTTATCAATGTTCTATCAGGGTGCTTGCTGATAACCTTTTTTTTCAGACGACGGGCAGAAATCCCAATATACTCATTTAATAACCATCAGAGGGAATCAAAAACAACGTCACTGTATAGTCCTCACGTGTTGGTTCTCGAGGGTATCCTGGCATTACATGATCCCCGTGTTCTTGAGTTACTCGATATGAAGGTTTGTTACTTTAATATCCGACGGGGATAGCTCTATACTGATGCCGTAGATATTTTGTGAAGCGGACGCCGATACCTGCTTATCTCGAAGATGTGAGGGCAAAGAACAGGTCCATTTGTCGATTTTTTTTTCACTAACTGAGAGCTTGAACTAGTGCTACGAGATATTGCAGAACGAGGAAGAGATGCCGAGGGTTGCATTAAGCAATGGTTTGCCTTTGTGAAGCCAAACTTCGAAAGATATGTCGAGCCTCAACGAAAGGTAGCAGATATTATCGTGCCGAGGGGTATCGAAAATACCGTTGCGATTAGTAAGTTTCTAATTACAGCTGATTATGATCCTGATCCCGCTGGAAATGAACCACCCTTTCATATTTAGCAGGAGCCCCAAATATATTTGCAGCGGCCGGATTCAAATCATGACTTACTGACATCGCTTAGCTATGGTGACGCAATATATCGAAAGGAAACTGATCGAGAAGTCCAAGGCACACAGGGCAGAGTTGAAGAAGCTCGGGTCTGACTGCGAGAATGAGCCGCTAGCAACCAGTGTTGCAGTCTTGGAACAGACGTCTCAGCTGAAAGGAATCAGCACCATAATCCAAGATGTGGATACATCAGCCGAGGACTTCATTTTCTACTTCGACCGCATTGCTACTCTGTTGATTGAGCAGTAAGACACCTCTGTCAGGCAGTTTCAGCATCGCGCTAACCTAAACAGCGCGCTGAACAACACTAATTTCGCAGTAAAGGCGATAGAAACGCCCACGAAACATGTTTACAATGGATATCAACGGAACGGTGAGCCTAGTGCCGTGGTTATCCTACGCGCCGGTGCAGCTTTTGAGACCGGGTTGAAGAGAGTGATACCCGACTGCAAAACTGGCCGCATTCTCATCCAATCAAACATCAGAACCGGCGAGCCAGAGCTACACTATCAAAAGCTTCCGGTTGGTATCCAGACACAGGATTGTGTACTACTCCTGGATCCACAGATGTCAAGCGGCGGTGCTGCTCTGATGTCCGTACAGGTTTTACTTGACCACGGAGTGGCAGAGGATCGGATTGTTTTCGTTACTTACTTTGCAGGAAAGATGGGACTGAATCGTCTTACGAAAGTATTTCCGCGTGTGAAAGTGGTTGTCTGCGAAATCGTTGCTGACTACGAGCCGCGTTGGATCGAAAAGCGTTACTTCCGCTGCTGAGAAACTCGTGAAACACCTTCGAATAATACTCCACAAATTTTTGGTCTGATGTTTTATCGACTTACTTTGGATGGGATGACAATGGATTTGGCATGCGATGGTCCCCGATTAAGGTTCGTGGCACCCGGCACTAGGCAACAAACGTGGCAACACCTCAACCGAAAATGGAAATGTCAACCTGCAATATAACAGGCTCCTTACAATTTGGCATGCCCGACTATTCGGTTTGGGGGAAGGCGCATTACCTAGTACTGTGCTGTTGAACCCATCCAGTTTGGCATAAGTAGGATGCGGAAGTTGGATTTGTGTCAGTGGGGTGCGAAATTGGAACAATGCGTCGATTTATACTCTAGCCATCATAAAAGTTTATAGGCTAAAATTTATACCTTTACAATAGTTTGACAGCTCAAGCGATATATGTGCCGAGCACAGCATGGTTCCTAGTGCCCAGGCCTAAGGAAGGTACACATTATACTGTTTTACACGGCTCAAGTTACAAGTTTATCACTGCCCATAATTGCGTAACTAGAATTATCAGCTGCCTACGTAAAGAACTATCAACTAGCCTTTTACCCTAAGAATGTGAGCTGTTACCCCTATATAAGTTGGTGATTCCCCTTTTCACTGGCTTCTTCATCAAATATACACTCGTTGGATATCGTGCCACTACCTACCAACCTACCTACCTACTTACATACTTTCTTTCCAATCGAACATCTCCAAGATGAAGTCCATTAACTTGGCTGTCGCGGTTACCGCCGTCTGCGGTCTCCTCGTGTCCGCCGCTCCAACTGCTGTTTGCGAGAACGGACTCATCTCAATCGAGGGAGGTGCCGATCGTATGGCCAGATGTGTTCCCGTCCAGGCCTTCCGTCAGGTTTCCGTGAAAGAAAACAGTGAGGAGGCGAATGTAATCGAGCCCCGCGGTGGTGGTGAGTTTTCTCCGCCTTGGAACAGGCGAATAGCCCTGGCTTTACTTTGATAAGGCATAGTTGGATTTAACCAGTGCTAACGCTCATCAGGCCACCACCACGATGACCACGACGACGAGTGCAGAGATGAGAGAGATAAGGACGACTGCAAGCGCCGCAAGAAGCACGGAAAGCACGGAAAGAAGAAGCACGGAAAGCATGGGAAGCACGGGAAGAAGAAGGGCAAGAAGGGAAAGAAGGGTAAGAAGGAGAAGTGTGACAAGGAGCCCAAGCATCCTGATTGCCGCGGTGGGGACGATCACGATGATGGCAAGCACGACTGCCACAAGGATTCTAAGGATCCGAAGTGCAGGCACGAGGACGGCCATGATGATCGCAAGCATGACTGCCACAAGGATTCCAAGGATCCAAGGTGCAGGCACCACGACGATGACCATGATGATGGCAAGCATGACTGCCACAAGGATTCTAAGGATCCCAAGTGCGGGCATCACGACGATGACCATGATGATGACCATGATGATGACCACGATGACCACGATGACCACGACGGCGACCACCATGGCGATGGTGAGGATTGCCCAGAGGAGTTCAGGGGTACCCCTAACTGTCCTTGGTTCAAGCACAAGCCAAATCATGATGACTGCGAAAAGGAGCCACACAAGCCCTCATGCAGGAAGGATAAGAAGAAGGACAAGAAGAAGCACCACTGAATACGTAGTATTCATATATTCTAGTCCTTTTAGCCACTGGAGAAGCAAGCTAGCGAAAGGGCTTGCCATGGCATCATCACTGGGATATACTACATCACCTTAAATAACATAATATATATATACAATGGTAATAATTTAAAACCTGGCGGCTTAGATCCCCGTAATAGACAATAAACATAACGAGGGATTGATCTATGCTGTACGGTGTATTTTTTCGGTGCAGGTGGCGCCGGGCTCCTGCCCAACAGTTAAACTGGCCCAACACAACTTGAAATGGCACATTTTTAGTGGAATCATTGGCATGGGAGCGTCCACGGGGCAGGCTACTGACAGAGGGCCAGGAGACTCTCTCATGATCGCTAGATGCGGTAGTACCATCCAGACATGTCAACCAAACCAAGTTTACAATCCTCACATTCGACATCGTTGCTACGTGATCATCGTAAGATGTCCTCTCACCCCTCTTTCATAAATCGCCCCGTACCACAGAGCTGCTATAATGTTTAGCGTAGATATTTTGATACCTCTTCGCTCTCGTAAAACAATTGCTGCAACCTATCTGCTCTTCGCTTTTCATCTTCTGCTGTCTTCGTCACCCAGCCCTTCTTTTTCTTACCCTTCCCCTTCTCCTTCTCTTGCTTGGTATTTGCTTGACCAGAACCTCGACTTAGTTCGAGTATATCTCGTTTCGGCTTCGGCATTGTGGCGCCTATACCCAGCTTGTCATTCTTCTCTTTGGCCTTGATAGGATACCGTATCCCTTCTCCATGCGCGCCAAGACCAGTCCTGGCATCAGGGTCCCAGCCTTGGTCACGCAACATGCGGACACCAGCCCTGTTGGGTGATAGGGAGGAGGGTGGATGGGAGTGCGGGAGACTGAGCTGATGTGCGAGGAGTGCAGCGTGGGGAGTCGATGAAGGAAGAGGAGGAATGGGAAGGGAACATGTCTCGCATGTTTGCGGTTCAGCTTCTGCTAAACTTGTATCTGTCTTCGAATTTTGCTCCTCCACACCACCAGAGGACTGTGGAAGAACAAGTCCCAGATATGTCTTGCTGACTTTGTGACCGTACGATGTGGCGGAACTGATGGTGTCGGTCGTCGTTTCGCTCGAGCGGACAAACTGTACGCGCTTGCGCTTCAGGCCAGCTCCAAAGGCGCGTTGGTCTTGAAGAGGTATCGTGTATTCATCGTCTGAATTAGACATCACGCTGTAATGTCTATAATCGTAACAGAATGGTAACAGGAGGAAGTGACGTTGAGATATGGTGCGGCAACAACGAAGGCTCCCAAGATGCGCTACTGTAGATTACCCCAGGTTTCGCTAGCGTGAATACCTAAATATAGTTTACAAACGTCATGTTGGCCTTGCCTGTTTCCGAAATTTTTGTTTACGCCTACCCCCACCACCACCACCACGACAAAAAGCCAACTGAGGGTCATCGATATCCAATTTTGAGACCGGTACCTCATAGTTACTGGAAGGTGCACACGCTCTTTAGGTCAAGCTAGGATCTCGTCTATTTGCGCTCATGCCCGCCTCTCCAACCTATTATTGAGCGCGTTGACCCTACCCTTCGACCGCAAACAAGATGATTATCCCGCTTATAGCAGAGGCCATATTCAATGGCATATCTTTTGATATTGACTACTGGAATGTCTTTAAAGTTGTCGCACTTATTGGGGCCATTGTGTTGGTCAAGTTGTACTGCCGTGGAGCGACAAACACTGCGGAACGCCAGCTGCATTCGAAAGTAGTGATAGTGACGGTTTGGCTACCTATCTGCAAGAAAGTCAAAGATGCGTGCTAATTAAAATCTAGGGAGGTACAACCGGTATAGGTGCTGAGACGACACTCGGTCTGGCCCAGCGGGGTGCTCAAATCGTCCTCCTCACCCGTCAGCCCGCATCAGACCCCTTTATAGTCGACTATATCGAAGATCTCCGATCGAAAACAAATAACGAGATGATATATGCGGAGCAAGTCGACTTATCCTCGACCCACAGCATACGCAAATTTGCCACAAAATGGATTGACAATGCGCCGCCTCGGCGACTTGATATGATCGTCCTCTGTGCCGCCAGCCTCACACCTCCAGGGAAACCAATGGCTCTGACAAGCGAAGGAATCGAAGAGACATGGATGGTCAACTACTTGGCTAATTTCCATCTGCTAAGTATACTGAGCCCTGCGATACGAGCTCAACCTCCGGACAGAGATGTGCGGATACTCTTCACAACATGCTCGAGCTATATTCGGTCGCCAGTGCTGGAAGATGGAGACGAAGCCCTTGACGCAAAAAGGTGGAGCGCAGGGAAAGCCTATGCGAGAAGCAAATTGGCGTTGATGGTGTTCGGTCAGGCCTTCCAGAAGCACCTGGATGCATACAAACGCCCCGACGGCCTCCCCATGAATGCCCGTGTCGTATTCGTTGACCCGGGATATTCGCGGACTTCTGGAATGCGACGTTGGTTAAGCAGAGGCACACTGTGGGGACTGGCTGTCTATGTACTCCTGTGGCACCAAGCCTGGCTTTTCTTGAAGAGCGCCGAGCAAGGAGCGCAGAGTTTATTATATGCAGCTATGGATGTGACCCTGGGAAGGGGCAACGGAGGCAAGTTGATCAAAGAGTGTATAGAAGTCGATTTAGCGAGGAAAGATGTTAGAGATGAAGAGACTGCGAAAAAGCTTTGGCAAGCGAGCGAGAAGCTGATTGAGCGAGTCGAGAGAGAAGAAGCGGTCAAGAGAGCATTAAAGAAGAAGGAGACGGCTGAGCAAGAGGATGTTGGAAAGGGGCCTGGCGCTGATACAGGAAATGTGCCTGAGAAGACGGCATCAGGGAACAAAAAGTCTAAATCAAAGAAGAGCAAAAAGGCCGCAGCATGAAGCTTTGCTGGTTAAGGCTTGTCTGTGGCCACACATATCTCATTTGAGGATATATTCACGTAGGTAGACGGCAACTCAAAATTAGGAAATTATGATGATCTAACTACTGTTTGATTCAAAGTGCCCCGCCTGATAATGTCGCGTATGTGAGTAATAATGAATAGCCAGCCACCTTTCAATAACTGAAGCAAATGAAAACCCCCGCTTTCTCCGAAATTTCCTCCATAATGGATCCGACGAAACTCTTTTCCAGACCACTCGCCTTCCCAGCACTTCCTTCGATAATCGATGCAATGAAACTCTCTTGGGCCACTCGCCGCCTATTCGGCACTCTCCTCAACAGCCTCGTCCTCGTCTCCACAGTCTCCATCGCTTTCCTCCTCGCTGTCGTAATCCGAGACCACCTGTGTGATTCCATCACCATCTTCCACCAAGTCACCAAATAAGCTTGCCATTTCCTCAATGGTCAGAGGAGGAAGAGGCTTCCCTGCCTCTATCAGGGCTCCGTCAATTTCGTTCATCTTCTCCTTCTGCATGTCCAGGATTCGCATATCGACTGTATTCTTCACAACAAACCGGGCAACGTGAGTCTCCTTCTGTTGCCCAATGCGGAAGATACGGCCAAAGGCTTGCTGTTCGACGGAGTCTATTTGGGGTGTTAGCCACTCCAAAAACTGAATCAGAAAATGACGACAGCTTACGGTTCCACCAGGGATCAATGGTTATGCATCGATTGGCGCAGTTCAGATTCAATCCCACCCCACCGCATTTCAAAACAGCAATCATGATCTTTGTCTTCTTATTGGTGTGGAATTGCTCAACTGAATGAGTGCGTTGTTTCATGTTCATATCGCCCTGCATCATATGTTAGCAGCGCCCTCTTGTGACTATGAACTGTGACAGGGGAACTATGACTGCGGAACTGGAGCAGAGGTATTATGGCAGGTAAATGTACAGGATGAGCACCGAACTCGGTAGAAAGTGGGTTGAGGACCTACAGTGAAATAGACGTGCTCCCAACCTTCCTTCTCACAGATCATCCCCACAACCCTGGTCATCATTCTGAATTGAGTAAATACTATTTTTAGGTAGTCAGTATAGAAAGGTAAAACATTAGGAAGTATTCTTACTTAAGATTTTGTCATCTGGTGCCTCATTTACCCAGTGTAGAACCTGGGCCTTAAGGGCAATCGTTTTGGAGCTAGGTAGAAGTTTCTTATTGTCTTCGACGCACATTTGTAGCCACTCTGAATCTTTGATGTGTGGCTTATAGTTTGCGCCTTTTTTTCTAGAACTTTGTCTGGCCGGTTGACCTGACGAAGAGCGTGAACGCTCAGAGCCAGCACTGTCGTAGCTACCTGAGTCGTCGGGATTTCTCCACGTCTCATATCGATCGAATATTTTTTCGAACTTTGGGCATGCCGTATAATCAGACTCTAACGTAGCCGCTTGTGCGTGTATATTACCCTCAAGGCAACCCCTGCAGAATATGTGGCCACAGTCTGTCTTAACAGGGTCCTCCGGTAGGTCAGAGCAAAGAATGCAAACGATGCGGGCATACATCTTTTCGTGATCAACCTCACTGAGAAACCCTTCAAAGTTGAAATTTTTTCCAAAGTCAGAACGCCCGAATGCAACGCTGCAGCTGCTTTGATCCGGTTCGCTTGTTCCAGACTTTGAAGCCCATAGCTCGATTTGTTCATAAATTGGACGTTTGTCTTTCTTGAGACGCTGAACCCTGCGCTTAAGTGCAAGTAGATCTTCGGCATCAAATAGATCTTTAATACACCTCTCAAGAAGAAAAGGATGAGACGCAGCTTGTCTGAGCCTCAAAAGTTGTGTCAAATATACCGCATAGTTTTTCTCGGCCGTTCCTTCTTTGAAATGGCTGTTCATCATTGCGCGGAAACGGTCTTCTAACGTGCGGTAGACTGCTCTTTCCACTCCACTGAGAGTCAAAATCTTCAGCTTAGAACGGATTGGTGGCAGCTGAACCAAAGGACGCCCGAGTATTTCGGATTCAATTGTTCTCCTCCTAATATCAATTAGCCTATATTTGCTCTGGGATCACTTTGGTATTCACATCATAATTATACTAAGCATGACATTCAGTCTCTTAGTTGAATCATTGGCATCGGGATCGCCAAAGGCTTTCTTGAACATAGAGAAGCTGGCTGCCCAATTCATCCGTAGAAAGCGAAAATACGGAAACATCTCGGTGAGGCCGTTTAACATGGGCGTCCCGGAAATAGCCCATCGATATGTCGAGTCCAGCTTATGGCAAGCTATTGAAGTTCGCGATTTGTGGTTTTTAATGGCCTGAGCTTCATCGAGAACAACCCGATACCATTTAACTCGCTGCAACTCACCTTTCATTGACTCGTGATTGTTGGCCCACTCGTCTTCTCCTAATTGCTGCGCGTCGGCCTTCTCTTCCGCTGTGTTTGGAAATGGCCAACTGTTCATAACCTCCGTAAAGCTCGTCAATACAATATCGCAGAGTTCAAGAACGTTGGCGGATATTCTCGAAGACGCTTTGTAAGGTATAATTCTTGGGAAAATCTTCTCGTTGACGTGCACTTTAATTTCTGCTTCCCACTGTGAAAGCAAGCTTGCTGGGACTACTATAAGCGTGGCTTTTCTCATCTCTATGCCAGCCTCTTCGGCTGGTGGGTTCCCTACCATCGTAGCCAAAGTCGATACGGTCTTCCCAAGTCCCATAGCATCAGCTAACAGACCCCCATTAGGTCGGTCTAAGGAAAGCTCACGTCGAACCATCCAATCTGCAGCGAGCAGTTGGTGATGGTACAATGAGGTTTTCATGCCGACCAGAAGCCATTTCCCGTTTATTACTCTGACTTTTCCATGGCCAAATGCTTTCGATGCTTTCAGCAACGTATTTTTTTCATTTCTTGCTTTGTGAGTGTCATAATCTCGGGGAATGCTACTGAAAAGTTCTTTCAGCTGGTTGGCTTTATTGGTTGTGACTATATCAGGGCCTGCTTCAATATCACCTTGTGCCATACGTTCCTCGATAGTATCGCCTTTAATGAGGCTAGTCAGCATCTTTTTTACCGAATCATCAACTTCTGATACTTGGTTTCTCATCCTCCCCTTTCTTTTTTTTGAGGCTGTTGTCGGAACTTCTCCCGTCGTTTGCTTCTTGCCTTTCTTTGGTGCGCGACCTTTATTTCCACGAGCTTCTGCCTTTGCAGCCTGATTTGCCCTCTTTTCAGCCTCTCGATCACGTAAACTTCTTTGGACATCCCGGGCTGTCTTGTTTACGGCTCTTTTTGATTTGCCTTTTTGGAGCCGCCGAGACGCAGTGTGGGCGCGCTGGCTAGCCTGGAGGTATTCCAAATGTTGGCTCTGAGTAAGTTCTCCGTTGTTGATCTCCATGGCCTTTGCCAGAGCGTCTATGTTTCTCGAGAAATCTTCGTGTTCATCTGTGCCGCTTCCATCATTACCCGCTTCCATCCATGAGTGATCTCCCTCGTTATTGCTGTCCATATTGTGATATACACCTTCTGTGGACGGAAGCACCCCATCAAATGATGATCCCGTGCCAGGATTGGGCTTCTGAACCTTTGCTCGACTATTGCCAAAAATGGAAGCTGTGCCTGATTTTCGCTTGAGTAACATCTCTCGCTTCATGGCTTCCTGAGCCAAATGGATTTGTTGAGCTCGATCATGGCCGCTGAAGTGTAGAGCGGGGCCTTGCTGGCTGATGGGCACTTCCGTATGGTTATGCACGCTTATGTCGTCGTCAGGATCCGGGGTCACGAATAGACTCTCTCTCGGCCCTATATCTAGGATATCTTCGTCATCTGGCGGGCCTTGGCTGGGTTGGGTGATCGGTGGGGTATGGCGTCCTGTTCCAGATGGATCCATCGTGACAGAGATCCAGGAAAGAAAAAACGAGTATTGTGTGTCTTCGAGTGTCTGTCTGTCTTATCTTGTTGATGAATCGGGTGCTTTGGAGGGAGAACTTATGGGCGCCAGGTCAGGCTTGGTTGTGACGCGCACATTGAATCTATCACGATGGTCAGAGAATGTAAATATGGTGTAGATGTTCTTGAAGTGCGGTTGAATCAAATGAATCAAGTAAATGAAATATAAATGGGGTGAGGTTATTGACAAATGAAACATAGGTGGTTCAGGTAAAGAAAACCCAAAGAATTAGTAGCTTTGGCAAACTGAAGAACCGTGAAACACAGCTGACTTCGACCTGTAAATGGCCGAAGTTGGCTAGAGTGCTTTGATACCATTCTTCTAATATCAAAATGATAGTAGCTGTTTGAACTCACCTTATCATATGTTTTGCGGTGGTATGTCCCAAAAGACAAGAGCGAGAGGACAGCGAGTATAGTGGCGCAGGCGCAGGTGTTGGCAAACGAGGCTGTCAATATTGGTTCTTGGCGAGCAGTAAGACCAGGTTTCAAGTGTAAGGCGAGACTTCAAGTATTGTATGAGACGGATGACCTTCAAAGTACAGGTTGGCCCACCTTGAGAGTTGTTTGGGGTAGGTGTAGATCGCTAATATGGATTCTATTTGAGGATGGTAAGATATGAAGGATCAACTGAGAGGTTCTGAAGAGCTTGGTGGATGTTTTCAATGGCCACGAAGGCACCTCAAGTTTGTTAGGATATCTCTGATGAAAAAGGTCGAAAGATCAAATAGACGGCATTGAAAAAGGCGCCCTTCGAAGTCAGGCTTTAAGCGGCTGCAATGGGACAAGAGTAACGGTAAAAGCTGTCTGGGCGGAGAGTGACTGTGACTATGAGAGGCTCAGAGTTGATAGGAAGCGGTGATAAAGGTAAAGATCCAGATAATAGCTGGAAAGCAGTTGAGCAGTGTAAGAAGATTTACCCTAAAGGAAAATTCAATAGGAGCCGGTGGTTAAAAATAAACCGAAAGAGATGAAGATTTGACTTGGTTGGCAAGTTCAAGGATAGAAGACGGAGAAACACCACTGTCGCAAAGATGAAAAGCAATGGAATTTATGAGATGAAACTTTCTAGCAGTGCTTAAGCTGCACAGATTTTGGAATATTTAAATTGATAAATTTCAGTTCAAATTCAACGGGGATGAAGAATATGGAAAGTCACATTGTAACGGCAGATGCAGGAAAATTTATATATATTCTCCACTAGTAGGTTCATAAAACCAATTCCTGATATTAGGAACTACTTGGGCGATTTAAGCTCCAAGTAGTTCCTGCTGTGAATTAGACAGCTCGTGGGTTTGAGGTGATAATATGTGGTGATCTCTCCCGTTTTCCAGTCAAACGTGCGATTAAGCTTTGGCGCTAACGGCCGCCTGCCTAACCCCGCCATGTGCTGTGTTAAACATGTCACCTATTACAGCATACTCGCAAGGGGAGACCGCGCCATTCGTACACGTAAATCGAATTTAACTACTCCCTTCAAATCGCTATGCCAGCAAACAAACAGCTCGAACTGTAAGAAAAAAAAGCCCTCCAAAGAGCCAGAGTAGCCTCGCGAAGCAATGGATCTCATCGACCCCACCACCTCCACCCGCCTCCCTCCCGACTCTATCCAGCGCATCCTTTTCCTCTCGCCCACCGTCCACGTCTACAACCCCCCTCCCCCAGCATCCAGCAAGGGCCACATCGCCGCCTCATGGACCTCCCCCGTGTCGCGCCAGATCTTCACCGCCCGCCTCCGCATCCTCGAAACCGCGATACCTACCCCCCAAGGCGGTGAGAAGCTGAAGGCCGACATCCTGCTCGAGGACCCGAAGACCGGCGAGCTGTTTGCTGCGGCGCCATATACAACGCCGGCTGTGGTGGAGCAGGTGGCGGACTCGAGTCGGTTCTTCGCTGTCAGGGTGCAGGACCCCAGTGGAAGGAAGGCGGGGTTGGGCATCGGGTTTGAGGAGAGATCGGATGCTTTTGACTTCAGTGTCGCGCTGCAAGAGATTAGAAAGACGCTTGGCCTTGATGTTGTGGCTGGAGACCCACGCAGACCCGCGAAGAAGGAGAGCGATGCGAGCAAAGTGGAACGCGATTTCAGCTTGAAGGAAGGACAGACCATAACTGTGAACCTTGGTGGAAAGACAGGCAAGGGCAGGAGATCTTTGGGCGCGTCATCGAGCGGCAGTAGCAGCGAAGCAGCTGCTGGCGGGGGATTTTCATTGCCACCACCGCCGAATGCACAAGGGGGTTTCCTGCCCCCTCCTCCAAGCGCCCAGGATGTGAAGGCGCAGAAAAGACTAAGCCAGACGCAAACTCCGCCTGCACCAGGCTCAATTGGGGACCTTGGATTTGATGATGGAGAATTTGGCGAATTTCAGTAATGAAGAAACGAGAGTTAATTGGAGCGGATGGATATGTGCTGTTACTATTGTAAATATACCCAAGACAACAAATATGCAATACAGTATAAACGCGCTTCTCATTCCACCGTGTCTTGCGAGCATATCCGTGCTAATTGTCTGGCCCATCAGCCATTCCCAGCGAGGACCCAGAAGAATAGTAACCCAGGTAGAGAGGATAGTCACCTCCCCATTGCCTGGAGCTCAAGTCTGGCATACTCATCCTACTCTGCGCTCTCCTGCGTCTGCCTGCAAGCTCAACCATTGAATCAGATCTTGCCGCCTGCGGTGACCTCTGCTCCACCACATCACTCCCAGAAACTCGACACATATCCCAGTCGCTGCAACTGTCGGCGGTGCCCTGAGCCTGCCAGTCATTCTGACCTGTGGGCCCACAACCTCCCGTTGATGCCGGCGGAGTAACCATCACATAGCCATGTGTTGGCAACTGCTGTCCCCATCCCTGGGCAGCAGAGTATCCTTGTGATTGATCCTCGCACGGAATCTGCTGACCATTCCACGCCCTCTCATCAGCCACCCGCGGTTCATACCAGCCATTCCAAACATGTCCACCAGTCCCAACCTCCATCCTCGCCGCTGCCCCAACGCCACCCCGCATACCCCTCTCCCTCTCCACCTTACACCACCTTTCCCTCTGCTGAATCACAAACGTCACCTCCCCCAGCCGCTGCAGAATCAACTTCTCCTGCATCGCACTCATCTCCGCCGCATGCCTCTTCGAGGCCAAATCTTTCTTGAGAACTTTCACCCGCGGCACCCCAGAGGCCACACGCGCCTGAATTTCCGCAATTTCTGTAAGGAGAGCAGTGGCGCGAAGGTCCTCCCGCTGCAGGGACGAGAGGAGGTACGCGCGCTCGGCGAAGATGGAGTTGATGCCCTGGAAATGGTGATCTGTGTAGAAGGGAGGGCTGGGCACAAAGGTGCCGCTGTGGTTTGGCATGGGGGGTTGGTAGTGGGGTTGGTAGTGGGGTGCGCGTGGACGATGGTGTGGGTCACAGTTGTTCATGAAGATGGGGCCGGCTTGGGGCCGGCTGTTTCGTCTTTGAGGTCTGTTAACCATTTGAACGGATTTGATTGCCCAGGATGTGAGGAGTAAGTGGGCAGCACGCATCAGATGCACTTACAAGCTTCTGTGCCTATATAAATAAATAAGGGATAAAGACCGTGTACGACGAATTATTCTCTGATTCCTAAGAATATCTGGGAAGGCCGAGCTGTTTCTAGAAGAGGGAACATGGACCTCCGAATGAGACCAGCGGGCTAGGAGCCCCTGGAGTATGTACAGCAGCCCCCGCAACAGAGGCTTGTGGAAAGAAACTAAATGCCAAATATAATTCTCAACAAGGCAAACGTAGCCATCTTACGGGAAGGCACCGTGCCGCATTCTGCAACAAACAAAGGATGTGGACAAGGAAAAGCATAGCGACTAAAATTGTGTCTCTCTGTCGTGCATATTGACATACTCTGATGTAGCACAGCAAACGCCGTTGCTCCGGTATCCTCAAACACAACAGTGACACTTTGATAATGAAGTTTCTTTGTTCTGAATATTTATCTGTCTCTGCTGTTTAGGCCAGAATCTAAATATGTACTTGTAATTCATACCAATGGTTATTCCTCATTCTCTTTTCTGGCGCAGCACATATTCCTGTGCTGCGTTCTGCCAGCAGTCCCATAGAGAACCTCATAGCCATTGCAAAACTGTAGACACCCACCAATTTCAAGGAAACTACTCTAACAGGTCCCGATCCCCAAATCAAAAGGTCATCATATCTATAGCATTGTTAGCGACAATCGACTCATTAGAACGCCCAAACATACCTCGGCCAAAAAGCGCTCGCTTCGCCCAATCCATAGCCAACAGCAACCTCGTCCTCACACTGACGCTCTGCGCAAAGTAAACGCTCCTCCATGCATACACCGCCCACAGGCCTCCCAGCGCATGCCACCCTCCACCAAGATCAAACACTGCGCTATTTCCAAGATACGCCAAGCTACCCAGGTGATGGTACTGGAAGGATTTATACACGGCATCGTCCAAATCACCATCGCGGACCTCATTCATTGTCAACCCTGGCGCCGCACGCCCCAGCTTGTTGAATTTGTGAGCTAGGTACCGGCCCTGCTGATGGGCCCGTTGGGCGGTAGCAGGGAGCGAGGTAAGCGTTTTATCGATCTGCATCAGCAGTTCGCGCATTTCACCAAAATCGAGAGTTCCCGACTGGTCCTTGTCGTAGGCCTCGAAGAGCTTGTCGAGGCGCTTTAGATGCTCCGAGGCTTGCGGGAATTGGCGTCGAATGCGGCGGCCAACTTGGATCCACTCGCCAAATTCGATCTGCATAGTTTTGGGGTCTTTTCCTTTCTCGTATGCTAGGTTGTTGAGGAAGGAGACGAGGTTGTCTGCGACATTGTTTTGGACAGTGGAGCAGTCGCCGATGGCGTAGACATCCCCCAATGGAGCGCCAATGAGTCGGAGGTGCGAGTCGGTTTCCAAAGCATGTCTGTTGGTTTGGGCGTCACCAAGGGTTTTGGCAATGTTTTTGGAAAAGTCGGTTTGTGCTACGCCTGTAGACCATAGACAGAAGCCCATCGGGAGCTCCTTAGTTACAGTCTCTCCTTGTTCATCCTTCTGTGTGAAAAGGATCTTGTCAGGCCTGACTTCTTTCACACGAGAATTGGTGAGGACTTGGACTTGGTCGCGAGAGAAGCGGTCTTCGGCGTACTGTGACACGGCTTCGTCGTAAGTGTTCAAGATGTGGCCTCGAGACTGGATAAGGTGTACCGATACTTCATTGCGAATGAGTCTGGGGAAATATTGTGTCAGGTCCTCATTGAGGAGATCGAACAGCTCCGCGGCAAACTCAACGCCTGTTGGGCCACCACCACAAACAACGAATGAAAGGAGGCGCTTTCGTTCCTCTTCAGATGTAGTAGGTAGACTGGCAGCCTCGAGGTTGTTCAGGATCTTGTGTTTAATCTTCCGCGCATCATCGAGGTCTTTCAAGAAGTTGCAGTTATCGAGGCCCTTTACGCCATAGGGGTTTGTCGTTGATCCCACACCAATGACAAGCTTGTCGTACGGTAGGTAGAAGTGGCTCCTTTTCCCATCTGCGCCAACCTGTGATACCTCAACCAACTTCTCTGAAAACTCAACACCTTCGGCTCGAGCCTTAATGAAGTGGCCCTTCATATTAGAGACGATTCGCCGTATAGGCTCAGCAAGAGAGCGCAGTTCAAGCGTCCCCACAGTAGCAGACGGCAACATAGGCGTAAACAAGAAGTAGTTTGTCGGCGAGATCAAAGTAACATGGTATTCCTCCACATTCAATTCCTTGATCAAAGCCACGCTTCCCCACCCGCCTCCCAGTACAACCAATCTCGGCTTGTTCTGCTGGCGCTCCATTTCAGCATCATCTTCGTCGTCCATCAAAACTTCTGCAATCGGCAAGTTCTTCGGGCCTCCGAGTTTGGGGTTCAGGGCTAGGTCGGAGATCTGAATGTCTCTCTTCGAGAGGTCTTCCCGATAAGTCGACGCATCGTATAGAAAGAAGCCGATGATACCAGCTGACGCAACCGTCACTGAAATACCGAGCCATGCGGCAGTTCTGTACACGAAATTGAGGGTTCTCGACCTGGTTTTCAGGACTTGCTTGCCTGGCGACAGTCGAATTGGAGTATGAGAGAGTTGTCGCCAATTGGAGTTTCTCAGCACGCCGACAACTTGCGGTCGCTTTCGCAATGTATGCGGACCCCTCGAGACTTGGGATGCATATTGAATCGTGCGCCCTCTAGCCAACGGCAGCTGTTGAAGAGCTCTCGCCCTCAGAATCGCGGCATTGTTTGAAGAGGCGAAGGGCGCGATGCGAGGTGATCGGAGCATGTTCCTAAGGTCTATGACCGGCAACGAGCGCAAAACATAAGACTCAGAGCGGCTCTAGTGCGTGCTAGACATCAATTCCAGATATCTGGGAATCTGGGCGTATTGACGAGCTGGTGAAGTTTGACAACGAATGCGTATTTGGCTGGGCTGCGTTTTGGGACCGGATTGGCCGGTCCTGGTACCTGTTGTTGACCTTGACGGGAACGCTAACAAGCATACCAATGACGTCGGGGCCAGAGTCTCTCGGTGGAACAATCGCCCGGGAAATCGCAGTTTATATCAAGGGTCCGTTGTACGCACAGAATGAATTTCTGGAATTTCGACGGGCTGAGGAATGGTATGGGTACGTTATGCCGACTGTATTTGATCCCGTTATGTAGAGGCTGTACTGTATTGTCGTGGGCATTGTGTGGACATGAAGTGAAACAAATTTCGCTGCAGTCAGAAGGACAAAGCACTCTCGATTGAGACATATTGAGGTTCAATTGTAATAAATTTGCATTATTCTCTTGTAGTCAATCCTAAACGCCTTGCACCACTATACTACACGTGTAGTTTCCAATTGTGGCCATTGCACCACCAGAACGCCTCTTCATCAGATCATTAGTAGAAACTGTATTACACGGTCATAGGTTCATATTTATCGCACGGCTCTGTCCGCACCTGGAACGTCTCCGTCGAGGGCAAGATCAAGCTGCTCTGGCAAGGTTATCTTTGCATCCTTGGACGCACCTTCGGCCCATGAGCGCAACTTTACGAGATTTCGTATCGCGGCATTACGTCTTTGGCCTTGGCTAGCCAGGATGGCTTCGTTAACTCTGTCAGCGACCTTCTTTCGAAGATCAGGGTGTAGCAATTCTGCGAGCTGGGGCTCAAGTTGATCCGGAGGGAAGATCAAGAGTGCCATCGTCCTCTCGAGGTCCTCCAGGAAGGCTGGATCGCTCGGCGCCTTAGGCGCTAGCTGGATGGTAGCAAAAGTCAAGGCAGGACCAATGCTTCCACCTGGCGTCAAGGAACTCTCGCGTATAAGCTCGATGAGCTGCAGGCGAAGCAAGGCAAAGTGGAGTGAAGTATCCGAGTCAAGAATCTGATTACAACGTTAGAACAGTTCCTGATCTAGTGTAATGTAATAAAGTGAGGGGTTTTGGTTTTGCTCATACTGAGGACTGAAGTATGGTTTGTTTTTCTCATCAACGACCCGAAGGCTATATGCGTGGTGCATGAAACAATAATCATCGCAAAGGGAGAGGAAGCATGAAATAAATGATGTGACTAACCTGAGGGTTGAGCTCATTGATTGCTTCAATGGCATTCTGTATACTGCCGAGATGGATGTCATGCTGTATTCTGTTCCGAAGAAGCACTGAATCTTGTTGTTTCGAAGGGCTCAGATTAGCCTCCTTGGAGAACCTCTCAGCAGCAGTTGGGTAGCCTTCCGCAGTAAGATAATCAAGTATCAGAACATTGAGATCACTATTGTCACCAATATTAGTATATTGTGGCATCCATTGATAGTGTTCCTCGTTCAAAGTTGCATAGTTGAGGGCGGTTTTCAGAAACAACTTATAAGTTTTCCACATTCGAAATTTCTCGGAGAGATTCCCAGTTGATTGAAACTCATCATGATGCCCACGGAATGAAGGTGCTGTGAACTGAAGAGATTGATCTTGACATACCTTTTGGACGGTTTGACATCTTCCATGCGTGACTCGAAGCCAGCTGTAGACGTCGCTTTAGCTCCTCTGAAGGCCTGCACTGGTTAGCGAGCGATGGCAGGTTCTCGCTGAAGAACCAACCATCTTCCTAGCTTTATGATTGCCTCATCTGTGAGATGAAGTTCCTGGGAGCAGTGTCCAGCACTGATGGGCCACCTGATTCAATGCTTTAAATCCGTGGGACGAGGCTGCCTTAAACCACCTTGAAGTAACTGACCGTTCTTGGTAGACTGTGCTACGAAAGAAGGTAGAAAAATTCTTGATGTGAAGAATAAGTTGAAGAGAGAGAAAGGAAGAAGTTTTCGTCGACGAGATATACTCTTAGCTGGAAATACGCGAGATTCTACGGCAGACGGAAACCCCACCCCACCATTCGGCGCTATTCCAGATTGGAGCTATCTACAACGGGAACCCAACTACACCAACCAACACTGGAAACTAAGTTATAGTTATGATAAGTTATAGTTATGATAAGTTATAGTTATGATAAGTTACAAAAATGATATTGGCATGACTGGAGAGGCTATTCTATCAATTCATATTATTTATATTATATGTATGCTTGGGGAGCAAATTAGTCCCAATAATTCAACTATTTTACCGGAATAGTAGGCATAATCGACACCAGCGTGATGTGGATTGATTTATATGTGCGATAAAATGAATATTAAAATGGAAAGAAATTGTACAATTAATTAATTATGTTAGGCTTTGTCTATTTTCCTTTGTAAAATATTACCTTTAGCTTTTAAGCATATATAAACTTTATTTCCCCCCAAATAAAAATACTCCCAATAGAAAAACGTGTCAAGCATCCCAAACGGCAAATATGACATCACAAGCAACAAGCCGAGGCTGAGCCGAGGCTGAGCTATCGCACAACCACGATACACCTCGCGCGACCACAGTTGCTTCAACAAGTCGGAGGGTTTTGCAGAAAACACATTCAAGCAATGTGAAATAAACAGACGTCTTTTCTCTCACATCTTACCGTCTCCGCCACCACCAGAATATTGAGCCCGCCCAAGGTTCAGTTGCCACCGCTTGTTCATCTGTGAAGCAAGGGAGGGAGGCAGGCGTAAAAGGTTCGACAGGACAGGATGATTTCGAGTCTCCAGGGTCGACGGCCACAGGTATGCCTGCGCCCAGCTATAATACCGTGTTTAGCAGCTTCTAACGTCTCTCCAGGTCCCACAACAGCAAGTTCCCCCGCCAATGAACCAGCAACCCCACCGCCCCATGGGAGTGATGCCACAGCAAATACGACCACAGTATGACTCTGCGTCCCAGCATCCGGTATTTTTTACGGCGCGGATGGTGAAGCTGCCGAATGGGGTTGCAGGAGCAGGGGCGAGCCCGGTGGCGATGGGGTATCAGTTTGAGGAGGCGAGAAAGGATGGCGGTGTGCATGGAGGGAAACAGAAGTTATAAATGATGATGTGAGACGAATCTTTTCTGGTAGATCGAAGTTGGAAGCAGCGAGCGTTTGATGATGGTGATAAGTTGAATTCATGAGGATAAGAGCTTCTGCATGTGGCTTGAGACCCGGATGAAATATTTCCAATGAAGGAGAGGTTTGGCTGTGTATAAACCAAGACCGACCGATAGATATTGTAGGTGAAAGAATATATTCATAAATATATAATGTGGCTGCAAGAGCTAAGAAACTTGCAATTCTCATCTTATCCGCTTATCCTCGACAAGCAAAACTATAGACACTGTTCTCAAATTCACTTCAGCCAGCGACTGACAACAGGGCAGTCTTGCACGGTCACTATCCCCCAAACCAAAACAAACAGCACCACATTCCCTTCAGCTGCCCATTGCAACCTTGCTTCCTCATATTGATCTACAGTCTCCGATAGATAAGAGTTAATCCGGACTACTTCAATATCACCTGGCTTTGTTTATGCTTATCATCGCTACATCTCAAGGGCAGGAAGAGAATGATATTACCACCCAAACATGCTACAATTGAGCTCATACCCACCAAACAACGTATCCACCCCCCTCTTTAAACCTCAATATACCCCCAGGGCTAACCTCCCACAGACCGCCCAAGAACTACTTCCTGGCGCCCAGTCAACCGCAGCCAACATCGCCCCGAGAACATGTTGACTCCAGCACCCAGGTCCCGAAAGAGACGCCCCTCCCTCTCGGAAACAGATGAATCACCCTCAGTAGACGCCGCTATCGATATATTCCAAAAATCCCAATCTTCAGTCATGGTTTCTCTTCCCCCGACGGGCTGCTTCGACACCCTCGTCCAGCGCGTCGAGGAGACGATGGCGTTGGTGGATAAGAGGGGAATCAGTTTGGCGCATAAGGCGAAGAGGAGGAAGACCGTTGCGAGGAGATTGAGTGAGAGGAAGTGTGGTGGTAAGTGTTCTTGTATTTGTTGTTGACTTCTGAATTATGGTCTATATGCATGTCGGTTCTGACAGGTAAATAGACAATCTCTCCCTTTGTGCGATAGGGCGTCAATACAACATCCCCTTGCTTTGTCCTCGGACCGAGCAATTACAAAGAGCAGCACAGATCGGCTCCAGAAGCAACATTCCCCACCCGCACCAACAGAACAATTCAGCCCAATGCTCCTTGCCATGATATCCGAAGTTGAAGCCGAAAGCCAGAACAAAACCACGGCCACCAGGACGGAACACACAGCAGAAGAGGGAAGCGACGACCAGCCCGAGATACTTGCTGTGGAGAGGGAATACTCAGTATTGAAGATTAGGATTGTGAAGGCGCCAGGGAGGAACGGGGGATATATTATTGCCAATTGTAGGGATGGGAATTGGATGCTTGAGTTGGGGGTGAGGTTGGATAGGGAGGAGAGGGAGCGACGGGAGAGAGGCGAGGGGGGAGGGTGTGAAGCGGGAAAAAATGGGAAGGAGACGGAAATGGAGATGGAGAGGGAGGAGTGCGAGGTCGTCGTTTAGTTCGATGACAAACCCCAAGATGGATATATCGATCAACAGCGACTAACCAGCTCTGTATACATCTAGGAAGCCCTAGTTTAACATTGAGGAACAGGAATGGAAAGAGTAAAAAGAAGAATGAAGCAGGCTGCTGAAAATCCACATGCATAGATCTCGAGATGCTTTTCTGTCGGCAGGTTCCCGGTTGCCGAGGATACGATACTGGTGAAAGGTTCACGACTGCCCCGTGAATTCAGTCTCTAACATCCATCTTTGGGTTCGAGGCAGGGAAAGAGGGAGTGTTGATAAAAAGCGAAGATATTATTAGAGAGTGCCTCCATTTAATGAAAGTTGGATTTGGAGAGAATATAGGATGGGATGGGGACATCTAGGGCTTAGTTGGAGCAACAGCGTTGGGGTAAATCTATCAGATTGCGGGGTTGATAAGATGGTTTGGTTTACCCCAAGATACGCACTTCGCGATGACATCAGGATCTAGCACCCAAGACTCTAGGGGCCAATTCCACAAAATTCAAAGTTAACAATAATCGTTTCGTCTTTGACGGATGTACCTAGAATTCGTATATTTTTCAACGTCAGAATTCCACCCCATTTCGTCTCTGTGACAATCTACCCGCCTCTTTCACATTATCATGGGGAAGAAGCGCGTTCTTGTGAGCTATGGTGTCGATGTCGATGCTGTAGCAGGATGGTTGGGGTCGTACGGCGGCGAAAACTCCACCAGCGACATTAGCAGAGGTATGCCAAATCCTGTTCTCTTTCGCGTGTCAAAACTAACATCACCATAGGTTATTTCGCCGGCACCATTGGCACACAGCGTGTTCTCAAGCTCCTTGCCAAGTACAGCATTAAGGCAACCTGGTTCATCCCTGGCCACAGCTTGGAAACCTTCCCTGAGGATATGGCTGCCGTCCGCGACGCCGGCCATGAAATTGGCCTCCATGGCTACTCCCATGAAAACCCGACTGACATGAGCATCGAGCAACAGCGCGACGTCCTCGACAAGACGTACCGCATGCTAACCGACTTTGTGGGGAAGCCACCCCGCGGAAGCGTCGCACCGTGGTGGGAGACAAGCAAGGAGGGCGCCCAGCTATTACTAGATTATGGGATCGAGTACGATCACAGCATGAGCCACGAAGACTGCCAGGCGTATTATCTCCGCACGGGAGACTCATGGACTCCCATTGACTACGAAAAAAAGGCAGCCGACTGGATGAAGCCCCTGGTTAAAGGACAGGACACGGGACTTGTGGAAATACCTGGCAATTGGTATTTGGATGACCTCCCGCCAATGATGTTCATCAAGGGGGCGCCGAACAGCCATGGCTTTGTCAATGCGCGGGATGTGGAGGATATTTGGCGCGACCACTTTGATTACTTCTACCGCGAGTACGACGAGTTCATCTTCCCTATCACGATACACCCAGATGTTTCGGGGAGACCCCATGCTATCTTAATGCATGAAAGGTTGATTGAACATATGAAGAGCCATGATGGCGTTGAGTTTGTCACTATGGGTGAGATTTGCGATGATTTCAAGAGCAAGAATCCCGCACCGCAGGGGGCAGTACTGCCGGCAGCACCAGGTGCAATGTTGAAATAAAGATATATGTTAATCTTTAAAAAACGATCCTCGAAAAGTGATATCCGAAGCGTGCGTTGTGACAGGGCCGTTAGCCTCGTAGTTAAGATTCGCCCTCATTCTATACTACAAATATAAACGAAACGTAGGATCCCTTTAGTTTTACTCGTATATTGTGGCAAATGTATTCCACTCATCATCTTGACGTAGATGGGCTAATGTTTCCCGGTCTAATCCCACGTTCCGGTATAGACAACCAGGCAATGAAAGAAGTGCTTGAAGAAACGTCGTTAAGGGACCCGATGCACGGACATGGTGCATCGGATCCGTTGTAAATCCAGCCCCGATGGCTGGCACAGCTGAGATAACCAGTGGCGCACCAGCAAGCTAGCACCTCAGTACCCCGCCTTTTACGTACTTTGTATAGTAGCAGTCGATATCAGAGTTTACAGCTAGCTTATGTCAGATTTAAGTGCAGTTTCAAGAACTGAATATAAGAATCCTAAGTTCTCCAAAGCATCCTCACCTCCGCATCGAGAACCACAAACATGGCGAAGACAAGCATCATCTTTGTTGCCGGCGGCTGGCACACCCAATTCCACCTCCAGCCAATTACCCCCTATCTCGAGACCTACGGTTACCGTGTGGTGCCTGTCAAGCTCCCCACAAGTGGGCACTGCGACCCTTCCCCCTCCATCAAAGCCAACGTAACACACATCCGCGCCATCCTCCAAGCTGAGATCGACGCTGGCCATCGCGTCTGCCTTGTCGGACACAGCGTATCTGGGCAATCCGTCGCTCTCGCCGCTAATGAGTTCCTTGATTCAGCCAGCGCCGAGGAGTGCGCTAGGCTGGTCCATGTCATCTTCATATCCTGCTTCCTGAACGCGGTCCGCGCCACAGAGGGGTTGGCGTGGTTCACGATCGACTTTGCTACGATGGACGCGACAGTAGTGTCACCGTACGAAGTCTTTTATAACAACATGTCCCCTACGGAGGCGGCGCCGTTTGTGGCGGCGTTGGATGCAAATCGTGCGGAGATGCCGCCCGAGGATGTTGGTGATTTATGGAGGACGAGGGTCAGTGGGACGTATTTTCTGTGCAGAAAAGACAAGGCTATCCCGCCGGAGCGGCAAAGGCTGGAGGCAGAGGACTGTGGGATGAAACTTGTGGAGATTGAGATGGATCACTGTCCTTTTGTGAGTCAGCCGAGGGAATTCGCAGAGGAATTGCATAAGGCACTGCAGGCTGTGGGAGGACTTTATATCTTGAAGCAGATGTTGATGTAAATGACAATTTGGGTGCTGAAGGGTTTAGTTCTTTCAAGCTTTAAATTAGTATAAGGAGTAGATAAATACTTATAATCCCCCGTAAATAAGAAAAGGTTATATATTAGACCTTTTAAATTTATCCCTCTAATAAGTAATAATACATAACGAAAAACGATAAATTCAACCTTAGAACTAGCTAAAACAGCCGCCTCAGGCTTTAAGCTCACATTTATCTCCGTCCACCACGGATAAGCCCGTGGGGCATTGCTCTCTAGCTCATCAACAAACTTCGGCTTCTTCTTCTTGAAAAATACCCGTTTCGCCTCTAGGTGATCGCTAGAGCAGTAAGTCAGCGACGTCTCATTCCAAAACAACCTATTAGCTATGACGGAAGGAAGAGGAACTTAAACGAACCGTCCGCCAAACATATCAAATAAAATCGGGCTATCCACCAAGTGCGCCTCCTCTGCGGTCATTGCACCCCGCCATATCAGCTGCCGATTCAGGTACGCAGCCATCGGGCTGACCTTCTCTGTGATCTCGCGCGCCAGCTCTAATGCTCGCGGCAGCACGTCTTCCGGCTCCGCAAGCACCTCGGCGAAGATCCCGTCTAGGATCTTAGAGTCCGCATGGTACGTCTTGCCTGTGGTAAGCAGGTAGGTTGCGTTGCTGTGGCCGACCATGCGGGGCAGGAAGAAGGAGCTCGAGGATTCCATGGTGAGGACGATGCGGGAGAAGGGGAATCCGAAAACGGATTTCGCGGATGCGATTCTACCGCGTGTCAGTAACTATCCTCGACTACTTCGGTGATTATAGGGAACAGTTGATGCATGTCTCGCGGCCCGAGAGATGGAAGATGCGCACCTGATTCCCGCAGCGAGTGTAGACGTCATTCCAATGCCCACTGATAGCCCATTATATGCCACAATGATCGACTTCCGGCAGTTATACATCATCAGTGCGAGGCGCCCACCAATATCCCGCAGGTCCGCGACGGGCATCTGCTTCCCTGCTGTTGCATCTAGGTTCAAGTCGATGCCGCTACAGAATGCTTTGCGGCACCCGTCAGGACGACGCATTTGACGCGGCTGTCGACGTCGACTTGTTGCAGGACCGTTAGGAGGCCTTCGATCATCGGGACGGTCATAGCGTTGTACTTCTTGGGGCGGTTAAGGGTGGTGATTAAGATGGGGGTTACACCCGGGGCTGACGCGGGGTGGTTGGAGATCCTCAGGTCGCTGTCGCCAGGGGTCGTATAGAACTCTGGGACTAGGATGGTCTTCGCTTCGATGGTGGGCATGGTAAATAATGGATGGCGCAGCAGATATGATATTATCTAAATCGGTATGGATTAGAAAAGCGGTAACTAGGAATTGGCTGCGAAGTCTTGATACAACTATGAATTTATCTCATTAGCAGCATGGGATTTATTTTCATTTTATATACATCTATTCTCTATTCTGTGTTGCTAGATCGTGGAAAGGATCCCCGAGGCACGGCTATTGTAAACTGATAAGTAATCATCAAAAGAACGACTACCCCGCATTACCACCGGTTCCAGTATTCGGACAGCGGTGCCCAAATACTGGAACTCCATTAACACCCCATCTATGCTTGTATTGTACTACGAAATGGTCAACCCATGCAACTTTATTGGATTTTAACAGAAAAAATTCAGGATTGGGTTGGCGAACCATCGAAGACTCAGATACCGCCTGAAAAATGCCCTGGTGCCTGGCAATGTCCGCGGCTTCGCACGCGACGGACTTTCTCAATACACGACAACCAGTGCAGCCCAGGAGACGTGCTATTGCCACAAAAAAAATAAAAAATACATACTACCTTGTGCAA
This sequence comes from Pseudogymnoascus sp. BL308, assembly GCA_001630595.1. Classification (NCBI taxonomy): domain Eukaryota; kingdom Fungi; phylum Ascomycota; class Leotiomycetes; order Thelebolales; family Thelebolaceae; genus Pseudogymnoascus; species Pseudogymnoascus sp. BL308. Next base: position 18,724 of record LMYD01000045.1, on the reverse strand, counting down.
TTATTTGGCCCGGCGTATGAAACCGCAGTATATCCGAACACAGTCGACGAGCGCGATATTTCATTTCACCACCTGGCCTCGACGACCTAGACGGGGGGAAAGGGTATTACCAAATTTGTAGAAGAACGAGCAATCAGATCATTTCCCTAGCTGGAAACAAGCCAACTTACCTATCAACTATTTCCAGTTCGATCAACACTTACAAAGCCAATGGTAACGAGAATGGCTACAGCCCTAACTTCAATTATCTAGATATTCTCGGGTTGTTTGTCGAGGACGGTATTGCCGCTCCTGATGGCATTCAAATTTCCGTTTGCAGCGCGAAAGAAGCGTGGGTTAACTGGGCAAATGTGTACGAGCGAGGGCGAAGACAGAACGCCAAACTGCACTTATAACTAGATTGAAAATAACCAGACGCCACTCCACCGGCCACCTTAATATCACTTTATATTCTTCTTTTCTTCTCGTCCGCCGAATGTTTTTAAGCAGAAATGGTCCGAGTGGCCTTTTGGACAGAAAGGCAATTTAATTTAAACCGTGTATGGAATTGTTAGAGCTGCCCATAGTTTAGAATCAACAATAAAGGCAGCCAAACTATCCGGTAGCTCCTCCACAACACCGCATGAAACACATCTCACCCCCGTTGCTGGACATTCCTTTCAAATGTAGAGGGTACCCCACTAGATCCCGTCACATTTAAAACTGCCTTCCGCACACTCCCTTTTAGCTTCAATTCGAATTTAATTAATGTAGTTTCCGATCGCACCAAGTTCATTTCGACCCGTTTCATTCTGATCGACGAGGCTAATGGGAAGCCCCAATGAAGTTTCAGAAATGAACAATGGCATGTTGGGAGATGGGTAAACGACAGACATTTGTCTGTGCTTGAAAAGGGGGTGGGGACGAGGGGGCCACGAATCACTCACGTGATCCCCACGAAGTCCCCACGATTTCCATGGCCCATAAACAAGGTCCCCACAGCAAAACGGATGATTTCAATAGTCAATAAGTAACTTGTGTTGAAAAGGCCTCGTAATACTTCTTCTGCCGCATCATCATCACTCTTGCCCGGTGTCGGCACTGTGGCTTAGTACACAAGGATTAAGCTTCTAGCCAAGGTTTAGTGGACTGCGGGTCAGAAAAGCTTCGGGAGAGACCCTCTGTTTGCATTGAAAAGCCACTGCATCACACTTAATCGAGTGCCGAACCCCGTAAGGTATATTAATGCCGGGGCTTATGAGGCACAATAAGGCCGTTATGGAAACAAATCATTGAGTACCTGCCGCCTCAATGCGTCACCTAACGCCCCAAATAGAATGTAACACTCCACAGCTTTGGATCGAGCCGCTAAGATGGACTCTCTCCACCTTAAAAGCTATTTGGGTTCTTATATGAAGCCGTTTTCCTTATTCTCTATGCTGTGCCGTTTTATTAAACTATCGTTTGAATCTACATCGAGTCATATTTTTATTGCACGGATTTGTTTTTTAAAAAGATGTATCTCCTCGCAAGCTTGTTGCTGCCTCTGGCAGTATCTGCCGCCTCAGTCCAGAGGCAAGGCAACCAGAACATCGGCAACAACCAGGCAGCGCAAGCCACCAGCGGCAAATCCCCAACCACAACAGCTTTAGGTGCCTCTTCACCAACCATCGCACTCGACTACTGCACTGTTGCACCTGTCGCTGGGAACTCTACTATTGGCTACTACAAGTATCAGAACATCCGGTTTGCTGCCGTTCCCACCGGCGATGGCCGTTGGGCTAAGCCTGAGTGGCCCCCTGTTGAGACTGAGATCAATACTGGCGCCTTAGCTGATGCCGATGTTGACTGTGGCTCAATTGAGGACTGTCTCTACATGGACGTCTGGGCACCTGCTAACAGCGCAGGCAAGAAACTCCCTGTACTTGTTTGGACTTACGGTGGTGGTTTCACTGGTGGCAGCAAATCCGAGACATCTCCCGAAGGGCTCTTCAACCTAACCACTGAGTTCGTCTTTGTTGCCTACAACTACAGACTTGGTATGACGGGACTTGCTAACGGTGCGACCCTGCTTCACGAGGGTGGAATCTCTAACATTGGAATTTGGGATGTCCAGCACGCTTTTGAGTGGACCAAGAAGTATATTGGCGCTTTTGGTGGTGACCCTGACCGGGTTACCGCAAGTGGTTTCTCTGCTGGAGCATCCCAAGTTCTTTTCCAGACTACAGTACGTTTTCTACGCAAACTGATATAAATGTCCGAGAACTAACACTGATAGCGCTTTGGTGGCCATGCGGAGCAAAACTTTGCCCAGGCCTATGTGATGTCTCCGGGGTTTGTTCCAGGAGCTGGTCATCACACATCAGAGGTAAGTTTAGTTCTTGTAAAAGTCCGATCATATTGTCTAACTATTTGCTTCTTGCAGATGTTTTGGCAGAATGTCTCAAGTGCTGTTGGCTGCGATGGCGGTCACTTGGACTGCATGCGTTCTGTCGATTTCACCACACTTCAAGATGCTGGTAGTACAGTCACAAGCGATTACAGCTACCAATTACAACCCCGTGTTGACGGTGACATTGTTGCAGACACCTGTATGTTTCGAGATCTAAGGTATCAGTGACTGTCCACTGACTGCTTGAATAGACGAAGCCCAACTATACCAAGGACGCTTTAACTTCACGGGACCAATGGTCATTACACATGAACAACATGAGGCTAACAGCCAAGCCTACTCCGGGGTCAACACCACCGACGATGTTGCTGCTTATTTGAGAGTCTTCTTCCCTGCAATCACAGATGATGTCGTTCAAAAGATCCTTGATTTCTATCCCGAGTCAGACTACACTAGCCCTGGCCTCCGATTTGCTGACATGAAGCAATCTTTTGACTTGACTGCTCATAACCTTGCCGCTACCCACGCTATGAACAACCAGACCTGGAACGCGATGGTTGCTTTAGACTCTGCCACCCATGGCACCGATCAAAGCTATTACTGTAAGAATCATACGCTTAATAGATAAATTTAAAATTAGCTAATACATATGATTAGGGTACAAATCCGCTTCCGTCACAACCACGACAAGCGATACTACCGACTCCACCAGCACCTTTTCCGCTGCTACATCGACGGCCACTTCGTCTAATACGACCACTACCACAGGCCCAGGTGATGCTGCCGGTGGTGGACTAGGCGGCGGTCTTGGCGGCCCGGGTGGAACAGTCAACGCCACTATCGCCGTAAGACACCTCGTACCCCCCCAATATTTTTATTAACACAATTTATTATAGGTCATGATGCAAAAGTACCTCCTTTCCTTCGTCCTGACAGGAAACCCCAACAGCAAATGGCCTGAGGACAATCCCGAGTGGCCATTATATAACACCGCCAGCACTGGTGTTCAGCTCGTTTTCAACACTACCTTTTACACCGATGTCGACGACTTGGCTACCGAGAAGACTCTATATTGGAACCAGGCTCTTTGGTACTAGATAGTCTTAGCTTGGGGTAGAACGCCTACATTCAAATGTACATATTGTTGAGAGGCCTTCTTATATCAATAAGATTAGTTTAGAATATATGGAGGTAGTACGTATATATGCCACTATATATAGATAACATAACTGTAACATACAGCCATAGACAAAAAGGATGTAGAAGTCCGAAACTGGCTCAATGGTTTCTGGCGTGGAGATGGATTTGACCCTGATAAGATCTTCACGTCCCTTGCGTCTAAGCATCGTAATGGTCTCCCATGTATTACCGGCAAGCAGTTCTTGGAGTGGGCGCAGAGACCATCTAATTAATTCTAGTAGGTTAGATTCTCTCAATGGAGTTAACTACATATGCTACGCTAAGCCGCCCCTTATGATAATGGAAGACTCTCCCAATCCTTCCACCACTCTGACGGCTTTTGCGACCAAATATCTTTAAATACCTCCGGAAAGATCTCCTCGCCATAATGTTCCGGCTCCTCGCCATTCATGAGGTACTGCCACTCCTCACCAGCTCTAGCTGTCTCCTTTTTATCAAGTTCTGAGACCGTAACTCTGCCTCGGACGTCCTGCTTGCAGAGCCACATCCTATTGAACCATCTCAAAATGTCAGTAAAGTTCGAAACGAAAAGTTCTGGCGCATTTTCTCCCATATTTCGGCTTGGTTATAGTCATAGATATCTCAGGCTGCCGCCAGATGATATTAAGTTGAATATGGAGAGTGCTAGGGTGGCGTCTATAGCGCTGTTGGTAAAAGCTTCGCGGTTGCTAGTCTATTAATTGTAGCCCTAAGTAACTAATATATAGTACTCAGATATAGAACCTATCTCTTTCGTTCCATTTGTCAGTAGCTGGCATATTAACTGTAGCCCTAAGTAACTCAACGCCTCTACTTGTATTTCGATTGCTGTAATCACTGCTGTAATCTACAGCCACCCTTCAGACTTCAAGCGGCACCAGTAACTGTGCCATTTTTTGCTAACCGCGTAACCGCGTAGCCCGATAACTCGCCTCTAAATATTTATTCTCCCTACCACCTCTTTTGATTTATCCCTTAGCGAATTGGCTTCGCTGCTGTGCTTGCGCGTATCCATGTGTCTTGTTTATAATCCCTTCCATCACCTGTAAGATATAGAGGAAGGAAAAGTCTTCGAGGCCTTCTTTGGTATATTCTGCTGGTGGGATCTGGCCTAACATAACGACCTAGAACGGAATAGATGTTGTAGCATGACTATATAGAGACATGCTGTGTGAACGGAGATGGCGAGGGCACACTTTTTTTTTTGGAGTAATTAGGCTATAGGCGATGTATCAGATACATCTCCAGCTTAAGAGGCCCTAATTAGGTCATTTGCCACTTTCCTCGTCTTTAATATGGAACCGCATCGTTTCTCTCAACCCACTGCTGTAACACATCCGGGTGGTCCTTCGGGGGGATCATGCCATTGATTCTCCAATTATTCCGGGGGTGCTCGTAAACATTGTATTCCCACTTGACGCCCTTTGGTTCCAGAATTGGTCTCACGATAATATTGATTCGGTCAATGAAACCTAGACGCTGCTCCTCCGATTGAAATGATCGAGCCGCATGATCGATGGCGAAGAAGACAGCATTTGGTGGAGAACTGCCGCCGCTGTAGAAGCAGCCGAGAGGGTTCTCATGGAAGACGTTATCCCAGAATGCGGGGAGGCCCAGGGCTGTATAAGTTTCGGTGACGAGTCTCGCAATGGTTCAAATATCCAGTGGGGCATTGTGTGGTTATATACGTAAAGATGGTTCTGATATCTAGGTTGGCGACTCGGAAATATGCGTTCTACAATCGGAAACCCACACGGCCGATAGTTTCCATAAGAGCTGTAACACAAGTGCTAACGCGCCCTTTTTTAGCTTTAGACTAAGTTGCTTACTTTAAGAGAGAGAACAAGTTAGTTTCAGTTAACTTGATTTTAGTTAAACATCAGGATTAAATAGTTATAGGCACTTTATAGACTTGTATTAGCCCCTAGATTTATTATGTAAGGGTTTTAAGAAAAATGAAATAACTTAAAGCTAATATATAAAGCCCTATACGCTAGGCATAGCGTTGAGCGAGTTTCAGGGGTATATTGGCTATAAAGAGAGTGTATATTACAAAAGGTAGCAGTATATAAGATTAACAGCTACAGTGTTCAGGCTGGGAGATTGCGCTCGACGTTATACTCAATATTCCAAGAAGCGTGTATTCCTTTGGATCTGCAATATTGCCTATAACAACCTAATTTTCCAGCTATTTACATTACTTAGCGCCCTTAGTATCCTTAAGGTATACCTCAATCTTGTTTGTCATCTTTGCATCCACATCCTTGCAGCAAAGACAAGCAATGATTCCTATAATACCAAAGCCCAAAGAAGCCCATGCAATTCCCCTATAAATATGTTAGCAACTTTTCCTTGACTGTTTTCTTGTGGCTTTTGTAAATTTACTGGATTCCCTTCCGGGTCGCCTCCTGAGTAGCGGCGCCGACTGCAGCAACAACGCGCTCGTCGAAAACTTCGCCCAGCTTAGATGTTCCTAACAGAGATAAAAGAGTGCTGATCTTATCCTCATCAACTCCCGCTGCCATTGCAGCAGCAGGTACAAGCCTTGCGGTGAACTTTGTCACCGTACTGGCGAAGATGGCAAGATAGACAGCTTGGCCGACTATTTTATTTGCTGATTAACAAAACTTCTCTCGAGTAAGAACTAGGCCAGACTACTTACTTGATCCACCAGCAAATCTTGCGCAGCCTGATAATCCACCACTAGTCCCTAGTTTCTCGTGTGGAACACCCATCTGCGTCACCGCAATGCAGAGATAAACCGACCAACCATAGCCCATCAAACTAAGGGTCATGAACGCGATCATCATTTCCATGTTATCAGGACGAGCCAAAGCCATTAAGCTTCCAAAGAAAACCATGATTGTCACAGCTACCGTCTGTTGATGTTGCCAATGTCTGATCTTTGATCCAAAGAGCGAAAGCAGGACGCCCCCAGCAGTGATCGCCAGGCCTTGCGGTAGGGAAAGGATAGCCCCTCTTTGCCATCCATCCTCCGGCTTTGTATAGAAGACTGATATCATCGTGGGCCAAAGGATCGAGCTACTATAATAGAACATATTAATCACAGCCAGCGCGATGCAAGGGGCTGTAAAGTCCCTGCCCCACCCGTTCGTAAAGATTTCAGTCGGAGTAAGCGGATGCTTTGTATTTCCGTAAGTTTCCCAAAAAGCGAACGCCACGAGCAGGGCGCATCCGAGAACCAAAGGCGCGATGACATGAACATCAGTGCTAGGGAAGACGGTTGCGTAGACGATGCCGACGAGGAACGGGAGGGAGCCTGCAAGGAATAGCAAAATACCGACGTAATCGAGCTCACGTAGTACTTGTTTGTATGGCAAGCCCAGGGGGTGCGCAGGTGGGAAGTAGAAGAAGTACAGGCCGAGGAAAGAAGCAAACTGCAACACAGCGGCAGCGATGAAGTTGGCACGCCAGCTACCAACATAGTAGCCATAACGAGCCGTGACCGGGATGACTGTAACGCAGACATAGACACCTATATCGGCAAGGACGACGCCAATATGTCTCCACTTGTTGGGAAGAAGCTCGGTTAAGGCGAAAGTAGCCATCTGGCAAAGAGCGGCACCGAAGCCGGTCACGGTCATGCCTGCAATGATTGTGCTGTTCGTCTTCGCCACTGCGAGAATAATTTGTCCAATGCAACAGATTAAGTTACCGAGGACAAGGAACCAGCGACGGCCAAGAAGATCAGTATTCGCGCCACTGAGATGAGAGTTAGGAAAGCTATCTGAGAATATCGAGAAGACCGCAGGAGGAAAAGGCTTACGCAATCATGAAGCAGACTGTGATAGAAATGATCCAAGCTGAGACAAACCAGACATAGTCGTTTGGGTTGCCAAACTCAGCGGACAGTTGAGGGCCGATGGCGGCCATGGCAGGAACAGGGATAAAAGAGAGGCCATATCCCATGGAAAGGATCTATTATGATAAAGTCAGATATTTAAGGGTTCATCTATAAGCCCCTCGGAATGAGGATCGGAAGATTTTCTTACAGCAGCGACGGTCCATGTTTTTGCAGAAACATGTGGTTCGATTTCCTCCTCGGCAGGGATAGGAATATTATTATCGAGCTCTGTCTCTCCTCTTTCAATCTCTGACGACCGCTCAAGCTCGAGTTTGTTGGTTTCTTTCTCCATTATGGCTCGAATTTGCTGCAGTTCAAATGTTGTATAAGGGAGTTTACGTGGGAAGGTAAGTGGTCGTAGGACAGGGGTCATACATGCATCTATATATCTGCAAGATCCCTCCCACATGCACCTGGCCTCGAAACCATCTTCCTATGCCGGGGCAAAAGCTTGGAATGCCAAGGGCTGGCCACTTATCCTGGGGAAGACAATACCTGCATAGTATAAGACATTTGATGGCCCATAATCTTAGAAACTAATGATAACCCCAATGTGTGTGCAGACACCATAGTCAAACGTCCCGAATTGGGGCTAGTTCTTGGTGCAAGACGCATTGTAAGGTGCTATCTCGGAAAAGAACTGCCGGAATCCCAATTTTTTATTAAACTCAGGTCTGATCGACCGGATTGCTGTCTGGTCCGGGACTTGTGTTGGGTCTGATATTATACGCACTAAAATGAGAGCTATCACATGGGCACTAAAGCCCCACCCCCTTCGCGTTCCCCAGTCCCATTTCCAAACGCGTCTATCTACTTCAAAAGTCCCAGTTCAAATGGCCAAGATGGAGTGCATAATAGGGGTCTATCATTGTTGCTCGACTCACCAATCGCTCGATGAATACTCTCTACACGGGCGGACATTATGTTCTTGGGCAAGGTGAGGAGAAGGATAATGTTTTCCGTGGTATACCTGGTGCCAGGAGATAAATTAGGCGACTTGCGCGTTCTGTGGAGTGGAGTATGGGAATCCGTTGGTTCAACGCTCATCTGGCAGTTTGCGCCATACTCGCTTTCGATTACGTTGATAGCGATAAAAATTTACCTCGCAGTTGATGCTCTCCAAATATAACATAACGTACAGGTGCGAACGACGAATATCGTTAAGGATGCACACCAAAGTGGAATTCAGCCGCCATGCCCATTTTGCAGAGTTGAGCGGGACATTTAAGATGCCCCAAGCCTATAGGAGTTTTAGCGTGTCTTCAACCTCCTGCACTTAGTGCGGTGCGTTGAGCACATGTTCTTTTGCTTTGAGAGACGACTCAAAGGGCCTGGCGACTACGTTGTGTCACCGATTTTTAGTTTGAGTCATGAAGCATATTATTGTCGCAACGAGCTTGGAAGCTAATATTCTATAGGGCCATGTACTAGGTCCCTAGTAGGAGCAGTGTGCGCAAGGCCTTGCAGCGAGGCTTTCTTATTAGCAGAGAAGGATTGCCGTGAAGAATTGCTTGTAACCCTCTATGCTCGGAGTTTGTAGCTCCTGCCAGGATCTCATCTTCACTCTGGATCCGCCATGGAAACCTGCCTTCCAGCTGCTGCGTATTGTCGACTGGCATTGACTTGACTCGCTATAAATACAAACCCGCGTATCCCATCTGCTGTCCTGAGCTGATATCAACAGATACACAATTGACTTAAATAGCTGCTTCTTTCAACTGATACTTCGTCATTATAACTGCCCCCTTGAACAGGTATCAAAAATAGAATTAAAATATCCAACCATGAAAAGATGTATGCTCTCCAATGAATTCGGGATACTCAACCCCTTGCTCAAGGAATTGCATCTTCCAACCCCGACACTTCCCCATGAAACGCCTTGAACAGCGGCTCCCAAGCTGTAATTGCCCTCTTACTCGCCACCCCATTTACGAATTCTGTCTGCGGGACGACAATTCGCTCCTCGACCGAGCACTCCACCGCCTCCCCGTTCAACTCATTATCCTCCCTCAGAAGATCCTCATAAGCAGCAACAATCGTGCCCACGGGAGTCAAATGCTCAGGTGCTACCGCATCTAGCATCGCCTGAGGGATAATTTTGGTGGGCACGATACCTGGAAGGACGGTATTGATACGGATATTCTCCTTCAGCTTCAGCACTGGGGCAATGCCCCGGATGAAGTTGATAACTGCAGCTTTTGCTCCATTGTATTCTGGATACGTTGGGTGCTGGTACACGCCTGCGACCGAGGCGGTGGCGATGATGCGGCCGCCTGGGGTAGGGTTCTTGCGCATAAAGTGGATGGCGAGTTGAGTGCCGTAGACAACGCCTTTGTAGTCGACGTCTGTACAGAGGAGATTTGGTGCTGGCGGAATGCTGTCATTATTAGTCGTTAGTTTTCAGCCAGTCGTGGAAGTGAGGAATGGCTATGCTGAGACCTACCCTTCCTTGCCTCTCCAGTCGAGGATGTAAAGAGAGCTCTTGTCAACGATGCCAGCATTAGCGAGTAGTGCGTCAATCCGACCCCATTTGTTGTACACGGCTTGGAATACAGTAGCTTGAGAGTCGTAGTCCGCAACGTTAGCGTAGAAGAATGCCGAATTGTCACCGAGGGAGGCCGCAAGCTTCTCGCCGGCTTCTCTCTGCACATCTACACATGCGACGTTCCATCCTCTGGTAGCGAAATGAGTTGCGAGGGCTTCTCCCATGCCTGACTGGAAGATTGGGCATTAGTTTTGATAATAAAAAGGGGGAGAATTTTGGACGTACGGCGGCGCCAGTCACAATAGCAACATTTTTAGATGTTGATGCCATGATGGGAAATGATGAAGTAAGAGAGCCTAAGTCTAGTACGTAGAAAATAACACAAGATAAAATCCAATGGCACCCTCTGTATCTGCTATGGAAAAACTATATCTAGTCTTATGATTCTCTCCATGGCAATATTAGACAACGCGGGGTAGCAAGAAAGTGGAGGACTAAGGATCACACAAATCTTAGGACCCCATAGCACCCTGTCTAAGATATCAGCCGCCTGGGTGGTTTTTAGGCATCTTACTACAGCAAAAGGGAAATCATTTCCCGCTACTAGCGCCAACATTAGGATCCAAGCTTCAGACATGGCATCTTGCTATTTGATAGGTACAAAGAGGCAAGTGTCACAACCACCATTTTTTGGAAATCGTTGCACACATTGGAAATACAAAACTCATTAGCGCCCGCACCAAACGTCAAATTCTGCCAATTTGCAGTTATCCTCATCTTGGTGGGTGCGATAAGTAGGGATGTAGAACAGCTACACCCAAAGCATCGTCTTGTGGTTTTCGGGAATGCCAAGAATGCGGGGAATGTGGAGTACGGGTACGTTTTTCCGACCTCAAGGAACTACTTCCCCGCATTTTGTTAGAATAGTCTCGGAAGCAGTACAGCCTTGACAGTCGCAGAAAGAGGCCCTAGTACAGTTTTGGAATGCCTAGTAAGTGGATAATCGTGGGCTTCAGAAGCCCGGAGCTCACCTCCACACTGGAGTCGGCCCTGGCCCCGACCCCCCGCTTCTTCGAGTTCTTGACCTGCTGCCGAACAGCCCGTAGGTCGAGTGCCTAGAGCTGGCCAGCTGCCAGAACCCGCTCGGCCCTAGCAACCTAGCAACGTAGTTACTATAACTATGCTTCGAGGGGCTACTCCAGGCCTCTGGAAACCGCTCTTTCCACCGCTGTAGGCCCCGTTCTACCCCCTGAAAAGTTACAATCCTATAGGTCTACTACGAAGGATACAAAAAAGATGAAGAGGGAACCCCATTAAGTTTATCCCCCTAAATACCTATAACAGGTCAACTTAGTAATCTAACGCTAACCTCCTGTAGTCCCCGCCTGTAGGGCATTCGCCATCAGTCGAGTCTACAACAGCCCCAAGTCTGGTTTGTAACATCCCCCAATGTCCTAGGAATGTCAATGTAATAGGAGGCATCCTTAAATTAGGATAACAATAAGCAAAGCAGTATAATAAACAGCGCTAGTAGATAACAATGTATAAGTAATAAGCCGCGAAGGAATTAAATGATTGATATATGGGTTGGCACTAGACTTCAACAATATATGTCCCCGGTCCAAGTTAAAATTATTCTACTCAATCTAAAAGAAAGTTAATGCTCTCGACTCATCTAAATAATACTATCTTAAGCCAAATTTGTCCACCCGTTGTGTCGTCTCTTCTTCGAGCAGACGTATATGTCTCATCTCGACTAGCTATCGCCATCAAAAGGGCCGGAGATACAAGTAGCTTCTCACCCATCTCATGCACCTTAGTCCAAGGCGATACAGAAGCTGTCCTGTTGGACACTCCGATATCTGTTATACAAACAGAAGACCTAGTTCAGTGGATTAAGGCACCACTCCCGGCAAAGACCTCAAGTATATATACAAACGTGCGCCCAATAGCTGTCCCCGATACCGTCGCCCACATGAAAGAACAGATCGAGCCAGCCAGGTTCGAATGGGTATGGCTCAAGTATTTCCCTGGCGATCAAATCCCGCAGCCATTGGTTTTAGCAGAGTCTATGGACTCGAACACATTTCAGATAGAGGGCCACAATTTTCATGCGATTTGGGACTGGCCATTCCGACATACATGATACCACTATTCTTCAAGTCCCTAGCATTCGTCTAGCTGTCGCGGGAGACGTCGTCTATGTAGATGTGCATCAGTTCTTTGGCGAGGCAAACACCACAGAGAAGAGGGACGAATGGCTTCGCGCCATCGATACCATCGAGGCTCTCAAGCCATATACGGTCATTGCAGGCCATAAACGAGCAGGTACAGTGGATGGATTATTTAATTTGCAGTCGACTAGAAAGTATATTCTAGCTTTTGAAGAGGGAACCAAAACGACTTCAAATTTGGAAGTGCTGTGGGAGAAGATGAAGAGTCTATATCCAGGACGAATAAACCCTCATGCAATTATAGCAGGGGCAGTTACAGCTTTTAAGGATTAGCTATCTAAATGGGGTATAAAACAAATTAAAGGTCTAGTCCCACTACTTATGCAATTCTGCTTTTTCACTGAAATAGTAAAACCTATCCTCCCCAGCTCCTCCTGCACCAAAGCCCACGCTGCAGTCACCTACCTATCCACTTCAATCCAACCCATCGACCGCGACGGCCGCGACTTTCCCAGTCGCGTCCTCTCTAACAACACCTCGTTCCGCACTAATGGTGGGGTGAGTCGTAACAATTACGCTTACAACTCTGCATGCCGAGGCGGTGGGATAGGAAGTGGCCGGGGTGGTGCAACATTGTCGAGAGCCTTCGCATCCGCCCAAGTAGACCAGTAAAACTTTTCAAATCGCGTATCAGTTAGATCAGGAACAGCCTTGCCCCAGTCTTTACTCAACATCTTCTCCTTAAGTGTTCCATCCATCCACTCTAGACTGACCAACGGACTGCGATACCATGTTCCCGTTGGATTTTCGGGCGCCTCGTTTCCTTCTGACCTGCGGAATGCGTGGGTGGTCTCCATGTCGCGATGCACCACAAATTTAGGATTATTCCCCTGCCACTCGACCGTGTTTGCCTTGTTGATATTATAGTTTCCATGAGCCGACCAGGCAAGGTACTTCGCCTCGTCGTTGAGCGTCCAGACGGCCAGGTGCTCCCAGTCGTACTTGTGCCCGCGCGTCAGAAGAAGACCCACATCCTTCTCGAAGAAGTAACCGTATAGGTAGAAACACCAGCCGTCGCCTGTGCACTTTTCGCGTACGTATGTGTTGCTATTTTCCAGGCGATCCAACATGCGGCATTCAGCTATGCCTGTGCCGATTTCGATACCATCGTTGCAATGCCCGTCAAGGGTAATGGCTGCAGTGTTGAAGCAGGCTGAGCAGTCAAAGTCGATTACAGGTTGGTGTTTGAGGGCGCCAGCACTCGCATTCTCTTGTAGTGGGCCTGTAGCCGGAGGCGGATTTGGAGCTGGAGGCGAAGGCGGATTCGGGTCTGGAGGAGGAGGAGGAGCTACGCCTGGCTGGTGATTGCAGATATACGCCATGCTGCACTTTTTGCCGTCGGCCAGTGTAAAGAGCCCATCCAAGTGCCGGCTCCAGCACGTCAGAACATTTGAATCGTATGTATGTCTGGCAATTCCAGCAAGGTGTGGATCTTTAATGCTGGGGTAGATATACACTTCCCATTTGTCACCGTTAGGAAGGGTCCGAGTTACGCCGCTGCTACGCCAGGGGTAGGAGCCATCCCACGGTACGTTCGTCATGTATTGTGGTGCACCCCAAGCCTCCGCAGAGTAGTACATCATCTCGCGTGATGTAGAGCCACCATTTTCCCCCAGACCGATGCCGCAGTCGGCGAGGACAAGGTTTTCGCTCCAGGTGGTCTCGGCCGAGACCAGAACGCTTGCGAGTGCGAGAATTTTCAGGAGAATTGTGGCCATCCTGATCAGGTAAGGATGGCGTCGACGATGGGTTAGTGTCGAAAGTTCCGAGGTCGTAGTTGAACGATGATAGTTTGTGGGTAATCTTTAACAGTGCAGTGTAAAGGTTGGTCTTTGGAGCTTCCAGATAGACTAGCCACAACTGATGTTCCTAAGATGTGCGCTTGCTGATGTAGTTTGATACTGATGCAACTAAAGCAGCGTAGAACAGTAGATGCTGGAGGATAGGAGGAGATCCTGATGATAGTGAAGAATTGAAGTTTCTAGGTTTGGGAATAGAGGATACTTAAATAGTCGGTGCATCAATTTGCAAGTACTAGGGGGGAGTATATAAAAGCAAGATATCTCAGCCTTGGGGGACCTCGGAGGAGTACGCCGACGGTATGCATCCTCCTAGATCTTACTTACTAGACGCAAGCTGTAGGTAAACGAGGAGCTGACCGTAAGTCTGACATGTCATCAGAAAGATAGAGCTGGTCCGAATAAATGGAGGGTTTGTGGGACCTTGGCACTTCGGCGAACACCGGCTGATAAGGTGGCCGATAGGCTGATTCTTACATACAAATTATATGCGCAGTGATACCATGCAGCTTACGGAAAATTTCTTCATATATTATATGAGTGAAGTATCCAGTTGGGTGGGAGTATATAGCGTTTTTAATCCTAAGGTTATTGGAGGCTTTACGATGTGTTTGATGCAACGTAGTTTCATTAACTAAGTAAACCATTTTAGAGTAAAGGCATGCCCATGCAACTAGGCCATTCTAGCTAAAGTCTTCAGCTAGTGGGCCTATAACTCGAAGCTTAACTGCGGGGATTGACGGTCGTGACACCACACTAGTTCACATCCGAGACAGCTCCAGAAGTTAGAGTCTGGGTTACCGCAACACCAAAAGAGTGGATCTACACCCATGTGCGCGTATAACCATTTATTTGTCCAACAATAGATCAGTGCCATATTCCTCCAAGCGCGTGCTCTGACAAGGCAACGAATCTGGATAGTGTCCGCTATTGGTTTCTGGAATTAATATTGATATTGGTCAAGATTTCAAAAAAAAAAAAAAACATCCCATCATTAATGTCATTGTTACATAAATGGAAGCTTCTACGGGATTGTTCCCGATAGGGTCGGTGACCCTGTCAATTGAGTTTTTAGGGTAAAGTTTACATGCAGTAGCGCTTATTCCTACTTTTGACAGGGCCTGGCCAGACGGCACCTCCGAACAGTGATACTCGTACGTCTTCAGCCTTGAAAGCACTGTTACATCGCCAAGAATTCAAGCCTAATCGTCTAGAATTAAGCACAGCCCGATGGTCCGGTCTGAAGCCTCTAAACCTACGACCCCCCAAACATTTGCATGTCATTCCGCTGTCCGAGTCAGTAAACTTATACGATCCTGGATCTGTTGGAGGTAATTCTGAGGTACTGAGATCTACAGCCAAAATCGTGTGGAAATCCCTGGCAGCTGTAATGTCTCTCTTCAGCAAAGGGAACAAGGAAGCTTTCACAGTAGCTACGGTATATGGAATATCAATTTTAATTACTACACATCTATGGAGCCTACGTATTATTTATGTTATTCGGAGGGTTGGCCTAGACGCCCTGAGTAGTACGAAGGTTTGGGCCCAAACTCACGTGAGTCTTATACTATTAGGACTTTTCTAATATGTGTATAGCACCTTCCTTGGTGGGAAACTCGCTCTCCAGAAAACGATGTGGACAAGTAGGATAACCTTCGGGGTTAATCTTTCGCGTCGCTCAATGTCGGAGTAAGTAGTTGTGATAGTACGCAGGTCGGACGGTTTTTACAGGTAACTTTCTAGGTGACACTGTGCTATTTTAGTAGCAAAGTTGCTGTCAATAAGGAATTACAAACTCTAGGCCACTTAAGTCGCTTTACATATAGTTTACTAGTAAAAGATACTTACAAAATTAACTGTACAACTGCATAACTTGCTTTCTATCAGACAACCTGCTTACTCCAACATTGAGCGAATCGAAAGTTTGCTGACGGCAATCAAGCCTCGCCAGCATTGCCGGATATTCAGGAGCTCGCCGCATAAACACTCTCAATCTCCCCTTTGTACCTCTCCACCATCACCCTCCTAATCAACTTCTGCGAACTCGTTACTAATCCACTCTGAGGCGTCCACTCCTCCTCACTCAGCACCACATTCTGAATCATTTCAATTCCCTGCAGTTTATTCTGCTTGCCAATGGCTTGGATTTCTCCAAGCACTGCAGCTCGGACTTTGCTGCTCCTACAAATAGCTTCGTGTGACGCGTTTCCCTCACCAACTTGCTCGGCAATCCTGTGGAGGGCAGCCAAAACAGGCTCTACAATGGCAATGGGCCTTGCGTGGTCCGGGGATGCATAGACGCATATGTGGTTGACGATTGGGGCAGAGCGATAAAGCGACTCGAGCTGAGGTTATAGTATTAGAATGAAGAACACATGGGTGCACCGGGCAGCAAGGGGGCTCACCTTCTCCAATGCGATATACTCCCCATTTTGCGTCTTGACAAGATTCTTCTTGCGGTCAATGATCTTGATCTGGCCCGTCTCGTCGAAAAGCCCAATATCGCCGGACTTGAACCACCCATCCTCGAAAGCCGCGACGTTTTCCTCGGGGTTATCGAGGTACCCCTCGATAACAGCACCACCTCGTATCCATATCTCACCTTTGGGTGGGTTGTCGGAGGCGAAATAATTCAGTTCAGGAACATCGACAAGCTTGATTTCGATCGAGGGGGGCATACAGCCACCGTTGGCAGTCGTCCATGCCAGAGGATCATGAAGGGCGCCCATGCTTGATACCGTTAGTTATCATACCACCTAAATAGCCATCAACTTACCCAGCAGTTTCAGTGAGCCCATAGCCATTAATCATAGGGCAAATCGCAAAAGAGACGAATCTTGCCGTCCCCTCTGCAATCGGCCCAGCCCCATTCATCACCAGCCTCAGATTCCCCCCAGTCGCTTCTTTGAGGTTACTAAACACCAATCGATCCAGTACCCCCGCTCCCGGAAGACCCCAATGCAACAGACTCTCCTTCGCGGCCAACGCACCCCAGAAAAGATTGCTCCTGAGCGCACCACTCGCTTTCACCTTGCCCATAATACCCTTCTTGATAGACTCCCATATAGCCGGCACGCCGACCATAATCGAAGGCTTGAAAGCACGGATGTCGCCCAGACACTTCCGGACCGACTGATCACTCAAGGTACGAGGATTGCCGTAGCCCATTACACCTCCCCAGTACAGTGCAAGGTTCTCAAAGACAAACTCGATGATATGGGCAAGGGGGAGGTATGTGAGGATGCGTTCTCCGGGCATCGTGTGGGGCCCGATAATGCCGTCGGCGCCCGCGATTGCGGCGACGATGTTGCTGTGTTTTAGTAAGGCTCCTTTGGGGGCTGCGGTGCTTCCTGAGGTGTACATGATGCATGCCAGGTCGTCGGCAGAGGGGGGAACGGGTTCAATTCCTTCTGGTGCGGTTGCGAGGAACTCGCTGAATGAATGGAGGGAGACATTGGGATGCTTCTTCTTGAGCTCGTCCACATGCTTTGGATCGAGCGGTTGCGCAGCATCCTCGTTGTAGATGATGGCTTTTGCGTCTTTGGCATGCTCAAGGGCCCTGGTCACCCGAGAAAGCAGTGCCGGGTCTATAAATATAGCCTTGGCATTGGTCTGTTTCAGGGAGTGTGAGAGACCCTCTTCACCAAGGGTATCGTAGGCAGTAACGATAGTTATTGACTGCGACGATGCACCTGCTAATAGTCAGCGCCGATCACGTTACAAGCAGCGAGAGAAGTTGAGCCGTGCGCCTCAGTATTCTCTCCACTCACCATGAGCAGCCGTAAACCAAAACGCCGAGGTAGCAGCATAAATCTCTACGCGGTCATTCCTCTGCAGCCCCAGCGCCCGCAACGCCGCTCCAGCGCTCAGCGCACGCTTCTCCAGCTCCACATACGAAATATACGTATAATCCGCAAGTTCGTAAAAAGTCCACTCCTTGTCCACCGAGTTGCCCTGGCTGTCACGGACCTTCTTGGTCTCAACATGTGTACCGAGGACTTTCCGGGAGCCCAGCGCATTGGCATTGCCAAATTTGCGTGCTCCGCGAGTTAGAACATCGTATACCGTTGCGACGTCTGGCTCTGGTCGCGTGAGTAACGCGTGCTTTGCGGAGGGATGGCGGCGTGGAATCGTCTCGCCGGCCACGTGGGGCACCCCTTCAGCTTCTACAGTGAAGGGACCCTGTTTTACTGTTCGTGGCTCGAGAGTTGGACGATGCGGTAATGAAGTAGCCATGATGAGTTTACACACGGTGAGGGCAATGACAGTATATTATTTAAGGTCGTGAATCGACGTTGGAGAAAATGTGGAGGTAGGGTATATTTATACCTCGGCGTGCACAGCCGCCGCCCTCCACATGTTAAGATCTTACAAGGGATGGGATCCCTCGGTCCAATCGAGCCCGACTGCTAAATCCATCCACAATACACATTTGATACTCAATACTGTCCGTATATTCATTTCTTCCATTGCTCATTATGTAGCATCTATGCTATACTCAAGCTTGCATATNAACCGGTCACACAAGCGAACCGGTCACGAAAACACCAGAATTGACTATTACTACCTACTACTACACCACCCCCTACATAATGACCCTTATTCAATTGCAACTAATTCCTGGCGCCTCTCGCACGTACGAGCATTATGCCCCATATTACCACATGTGCCACATCGCCGCTGTCGGCCTGTAGAACCCACCTGCCGAGTAGTCTCACTTGCCACCTCCGTACGGAGTTGAGCATCAACCTCAGCACTCTAAAGGATATCCTCTCCCTCTCGTACGGAGAG